>ML367620.1:0-67168 GCA_005239505.1 Nicotiana paniculata
CCGGTTCAACGAAGATAATTTCCTTGGAAAAGAACCGAGATAGAAAGAAAAACCAAGGAATAACACTACTATATTTAAACAAAAACAACAAAAACAACCAAAAAAAAAACCAAAACAAGAAAACTATAAAAAGAAAGAGAAATTGTTAACTTAACAAAATATCATTAATAGACTAAAACATCCACCAATCTACACAAGTTCATAATCCACCAAAAACAAAAATCCATATTATCCACACAATCATATAAGGGCCACCCCCAACCGAAAATATTGCATTGTCCCCAATGCAACTATGCAAGATAATAATAAAATGAAGGGGGTGCTCCTTGTGTGGCATCACTCATCACTGGAAGAACTGGGAGGTGCAAGCTCGAAATCCTCATCCTCAGCCTCGTCTGGGCCACAAAATTTCCTCAATGTGCTTATGATCCTTGTGAGGAACTTGCTCTTATTCTTCTTCTCGTGCTCCCTATGCTTCCGCTGCCTCCTTTCAATCTTTTCCAGCTTGACTTTGATGGCCTGCTGCTCCTTGGCAAGGTCGGAGACAGTCGGAAGCCTTTCCTGGCTAGCTGAACCTGCGGAAGTGCCCCCCTCGGGTGGTGCAGAAGGAAGGCCAGCGACAAGCTGGCGGACCTGTGTATCCACTCCATAGACCTATCTAGAAATGTACCTGAGAGTAAGCGGCCCCTGCTCCAGTAGTGTGATAGCTGTGGATGCCCAGGGGCAGCTGCAGGATCATCAGATATCTCAATTGTGCCCGTGAACTGGCCAAAGGTAGGAGATGCTACATAAATCCTCCGCTTCTTCTGCGCATTTCCAGATCCCTTTCTCAACAACGGGTAGATGAGCTTCTCAGGATTCCTCTCCTTTTCTGTGGGCTTTGGCACCACCCCTGCATCGTAGCATAGCTGGGTGATCAGGGATGGAAAGAATAGGCTTTTGGTACGCTCTGCTACCACCTCTGCTATCTCATCGCCGATGATCTGCCCTACATTCACCGGGATACCCGCCATGATGGCACATATCACTCTCGCCTTCTAAATTGTCACCTCAATCTCATTTTTGGACGGGATGATGCGAGCATAGATGATGGAGAGCCAAGTATTGGCCTCCGCAGTGAATTCTGAAGACTCGATCCTGGAGTGATTCTTTATCCAGTTGGGCACCTGTCCACCATGCAAATGATCAATGTACCACTGGGTGCCCAGTTCTTGGGCTCGATCTCGGTACACCTGGTTGTCAGCATTGGGGAGACTATAATGTGCATTGATTTCCTCTGGACTAAACCGGATTTCTTTGACCCTGACAGTAGCCACCAAATCATTGTTGAATTCTGTCTCTACGGCATTGGCATAAAACTCTCTGACCACTTCATGGTTGGCTGGCCTAGGCTCATTTGCAAAACAGATCCATCCACTCGTAATTAATCTCCCATGGAACTCGGGCCATCAGTCGTCAAGGTCGGCCAGAAGTATGCCTCTTTCCCTAATCATGCTCTTGGATAATTGCTTGTCATATCGCTCAGAGCATCTAAGGGAAGAAAAGATAGAGGCATCAAAATACTCCTCTACGGCAGCTTGTGCAGTGGGTATTTGGGCATTTTCAATTGGTGTCGAGTCCATTTTGATAGCGCAAAGTGCCTACAAAAATATTAATCATGTCAAACAATTATATGGGCACTTAAAGCAATGAATTTAAGGGTAAGTAGGCCAAATAAACTGTTTAAAAATCATTCGGAACAACATTTTGCAAGCACACTATTTTTCTGCCTGGGCTGTAAAGAACCGCGATCGCAAAGAATGAGTCGCAATCGCGATGAACAAAAGCGTTGAAGCCACGCAATCGCAGTCCAGTTCAAACGATCGCGATGAGATCCGATTCCTTCCAGTTGTTACTTCTACGCGATCACAGACAGTGTTACGCAATCGCGAAGGGCAATTTTGGAGACCCAACAGACTTAGACCTACGCGATCGCGGAATTGGGCATCGCGATCGCAAGGGTCGTCTTCTTCGCCCAGTACCTAGCCAGTTAGGCATTTCAACAAACAGAGGTTGGGTTTCTCCTTACCCAACAATTGTAGACCACCAACCTAATACTTTTCACCCCATAATTTACAAATATTCTCACTTATACACCCAACCAACCTCACCAGCAAGCAAGCACATAAAGAAACTCAAAAAGACAGAATTTGATATAGAAGATAAAATTTCAAGCCCTAGAATTTTGGAAAGAGGGCTGCTCATCTCTGATTTACCACAACAATTGAAATTAAACTAAGCATGGGGTCAAGAATTCACATACCTGGGGAACGAAGAAGGAATGCAACTGAACCTTGAAGAAAAATTGAACTTTGGGCGTGCTTCAAGAACTTAGGGGAGCGGGGGAAAAGATTTTTGTTTAGTTCTATGTTTTAGCAAGAAATGAGTGTTTTCAATTTCTTCAGGCGTTTTTGACCCAGAACTTTTACCTATTCGCTGCGATCGCTGTCAGAATGATGCGATTGCGGAGAGTATTGTATCTCGAAGCCTGCGATCACAATTGTATTCCAGCGAAGGCGAAGAGTAAGAAAATTTTCTACTCTACACGATCGCGTACTGAAATCTGCGATTGCGATGCATTATATTTTTCTGAGATTTTTGCTGACATTCTGCGATCGCATTTTTGCCTCGAGAATCACATTTGCAATCGCAAATTGAGCAATGGGCTTCGCATAGTGAGGCAGTATCCTTGCCCAGCCCGATTTGTTTACTCTTGCACTATTTTCTGCTACCCGGTCTCCCCAACCTGCTCAAATCAACTCCAAAAAATATGAAACTTGGCAGATTAGTTCAAAATAATATACTAAACTATTCTAGAAAAGAAAATTTCGAAAATGACCAAAAATTTTGAAAACGATGGGTTGCCTCCCACCAAGCGCCGCATTTAACGTCGTGGCACGACGCAAGTCAACTTTACCACTTTTCTCGTCACTTCGATGATATGAATTGGGCACCTAGCTTGGAATCAAGCTTGTGACCACGGGCGGTGGGGGGTGGTAAATAGATGACTGAGCCAAGCCTTAATTTCTTCATTTTGCACTTCTTGGCTCTCATGTGAGGCATGTCATTTTGCTTTCTTGGTTCCTCAAATTGCAAGATGTATGGTAAGAACTTTTTCTCCTCGCAACGCTCCATTGACTCGTGTAGTTCAACTTCCATTTTACCACACAATTCCAATGTTGAAAAATTCTTGGAATGTGCCTTCAATCCTCCAACTTGCAAATTTTTCCGGATTTTGACATCCTCATTTTACCCCGAAATAGAGTCAATTTCAACCAAAAATTCAATCACCCCGGTTGACTCTAATTCTATATTTTTGTTGGCATCACTAACACTCATGGAGTCAGTTGGCGGATGTTCAAGGCTTGATTCCTCAAAGTAACACTCACTCTCACCCTCAGAATTGGACTCTTCTTGGCTTTCATCTACACTTTCAACTTGAGAGGCATGATGAGCCTCCATTAATGCTTGCATTTGATCCTCCAAAGTGCATATGTGCTCATCATTTTGAGTCACTTCATGCTTCAATTCCTCGAGTACAAAGTTGTGTTTTTCCTCATTTTCAAGAACGGCCTCCAACATGAGCATTATCCTCTCATTTTGAGCATTTGAGAGTTCTTCTTGGTTTTGTTCAAGTACCATGGAAGAATTTTCAACTTCAACCTCTAAGGAAGGTTCTTGGTTATCACTCACCTCCAAGGCTTTTTGAACCCTTGAAGCTTCAACCATAGCATCCATTTGTGATTGCAACCTTTCAAGTGCTAAATCATTTTCGAGACTAGTCTCCAAAAGTTCTTCCAAGGCATTTTGTTCATGGTTCCCTTCTTTAAGTAGGCACTCCAACATGACCTTGAACTCTCCATTTCTATCATGCTCACTTCACTCCACTTCTTCACCCCTACAATTTCCATCACAAAAAGTAGAACCATCATAGTGGGGGCTTGGGGATGGGAAGGACAAATATGAACAATAATGCCAATGACCATTTTGGCGACCACACCTATCACAAATACTACACTCATGGGTTTGAGATTGTGCGCACAATCCATCCCCGGGAGAGTTTAAACAATTTTACCACGAGTGTGGCCCTCCACAATAAGGACAAGGGTCATCAAAGTATGAACAACTACCATCCGACCAATTTTCATTATATGATGCCATATTTTTTTATATGAAAAATTAAGAAAATAAAAAAGAAAAATAATTACACAAATATTCACAAGTTTGAATCAAAGCACTTATGCTTACTTCTCAAACAATCTAAATTACGCCAGTTGTTCCCCGGCAACGGCGCCAAAATTTGATACGCTCAAATTACACCTTAAAATAGTGTAAGCGATCGATGTCAAATATAGTAACCCAACAAGGTTGGGGTCGAATCCCACAGAGAACAATAAGGAGGCGATTAGGAATGCAAGAGAATTATCATTTATCGCGCAACGCCAAAAAAATAAGATTTTGGTTTTGAAAGTTGTTTATAACTAAATGCGAAAATATAAACTAACCTAGAAAGAAAGTAAAATGATCAATCGCAACAAGAATGGATGCTTCGAGAATTACACTCAAGTAACGATACAATGTATTTTACGATTTCACAAATATGAGCAAGTTTATGTTAATTAGCCACGGATAATAATTCTTAATTAGCTTTTTCCAAAGACTAACAAGACTTCCTAATTGAATTATTCCTAACCCAATTAAGAGATTAAGCACACCCNCCTATTTTGACTTGGTTTCTTCCATTTCTTCTCCAAATCACATGATACCTGAAAATTGCCAATAATCCTTAAAAATTGCCCTAATTTTCTATCAAAATTATACCAAAGTCTAAATATTGAGCGGAGATAAGTTGGTAAAATACCAACTCATCACCTAACACCTCCCTTTAGGATAGTAGTCTTAATTTCCTCTGGGACTGATAGGAAGGGACGGGTAACAGCATGCAATAGAGGTCAAGACCAACACTCGTTTTTAATAATCTTACAGGGTGGGAAGGGTAGAATATGGATATGATGACCGGTGCACTAATGCCACGTGTAGCCCCTCTTCGAGGAGTGATTACCGAGTATTGCATTGATGTGATCCATATTATTATAAACCTAGGACACCTTTTATATGCTTAGCTCGTAATCCTTTTCGAAAACTAATTTTCTTTACTTTTTTTTAACATCTGCATGCTTAAGACTTAAATCCCCTCTTATTTGAGCCTTTACTTGTTATTTACTAACATTACAAATTCACGAAACCATTTGGTCGGGCACCACAATTGTGGATCTTGAGGGGTGCCTAACACCTTCGCCTTAGGATAATTTCAAGCCCTTACCCAATCTCTGGTTAGTAACGTAGTTGTAATTGAACCCCTTAGGTGCCCTAACGCACTGTTAAAATCGTTAGGTGGCGATTATTCAAAATATGCAAACCCCTTTCCCAAAAGGAACGAGTTGTCCCAACCAATGTCATAAACTTGATCTCCGCGAGGAAAAAGGAGGCGCGACAGCATGGCGACTCTGATGAGGATATCTAGGCTTTTACCTTTTCAAATTGTTTCGTGAATTTGTGCCTTTATTTTAAATACTTTCACCCTTTCCTACTCCCTTTACATGCAATTAATTGTTTACTTCAGGTATTTACTTTTCTTCAAAAACAAAACTGACATGTTTCTTTGTTTCCTTTTGTGATTGCTTTAAATCATTACTACCGCTTTTACCGCTTTCTTTAACGTGCAAATACGTGACAACTTGTTTTAATACTTATTATTGTATAATCATGCTCAACATTCATACTCCACTCGTGCCAAACAAAATACTATAGCAACGCTTGATGAGTGGTTGCGCTCTTCCTATATTATTACCCACTAAATTCGGAAAGGCTTATTTGCGGTAAAACTAGTCGATCAGCAGTGCAGTCGACGGTTTCGTGCCCTTCCCCCTTGAGTTGCCCGCTCAAGGTTACCGGTCTAAAACCTCATAGAAACCTTACTCTGTTGCACGATTGCATGCATCATGGTCAAACCTAGTCGAGATAAAGTGTCGTTCGCACGATAGCTTTTAAGATAGCCTTATCCAAAAGTCCGCCGGGTTTCCCTAAACCCAAACGGACGCCCTCACGTTCTGTGCATTTATTTGGAGAACTAAATGCTTCCTGCTAATTATTGACGTTAAATAGTCGAGTCCGGTGGGGCTAAGGGCCTAACTTTATTTGTTTTGCAGGAAAAAAAAAATGAGGCACGAAGTCCCCAGATTTGTCATGGTCTCCAACATCCACTCAAAACTGTTGAGTTGGTGGGAGGATATGCACTCTAGCGACAAAGCTATCGTCAGGAAACACTTGGGTAAACTACCATCTCTCCTGGAAATCCATCCTAACAAAATGATAGTAGAGGCTGCTACCCTGTTCTAGGATCGTGAAAGGTTCGGATTCCGCTATGGGAACATCGAAATGACGCCTTTGATAGAAGAGATAGGAGGGCTGGCTAACCTAGTATGGGAAACTCCAGGGTTGTTGATGCTTGAGAATCGCACAAGCAAAAGTTTCCTCAAAATGATGGGTCTGAAAAAGGACGCAGAATTGGTATGTTTGGAGGATTCGTACATTCCTTTTGACTACTTATACGAAAGCTATGGCTACAACAAATCATATTGTACCTACCATGACGAGTTTGCTATCACCTATCTGGGACACGTCCATCGCCGAGTGTTCGTGTTTATGGTTTGCTTTTTGGGTTTGATCGTGTTCTCGATGAAGAAGGAAAGGAACCATACCAGGCTAGCCATGGTAACTAAGACCATAATGGAAGAGGTAAATGGGCAAGACTTCATCATTGTGCCCATGATCGTTGCAGACATATATCGGGCCTTAGAAAGGTGTCAACAAGGAGCAAAGCATTTCGAAGATTGCAATTTATTACTTCAACTCTGGCTCATGGAACATCTCCAAAGAGGCGAATACCGACAGAACATTCACCGCAGAATGTGGGATGACCACATCGCTTTCCATTACCCAAAGCGAATGAATTATATCCCCGACATGTTCGCTCAGCCTGAAAATGCCGAGGGATGGGTTGAGCTTTTTGATAACTTGACTGAAGAGCAGGTTCAATGGATGTTTGAATGGTTTCCAACGGATGAGTTCATCATTCGATCCCGAGACGCATCATTTCTGATACTGATTGGTCTAAGGGGGACATACCCTTACCTCCCTCTTTGAGTTATGAGGCAAGCAGGAAGGAAGCAAGTCATCCCTAGGGTCGAGAAGATGAGCCATTTTCGAGCTGACTTTCAAAATAATGAAAGTCCTCACAAGTGCCAAGCTCAGCACCTGTGGCACTGCAAGGTTATACTTGAGAAAGACACCATCGATCCAGACATGTATCATGTCGGTTATACCCCTTTCTATCTTGGTTGGTTAGAAGAGGATCTGGGTGGCCAGAGCAAGCCGGGGTACGTCCGAGGTCACATGGTTATAGATGAAAGGTCCGAGAAACAAGTCAAATACAACCAACTGCGCAAAAGGATCCGAGAAAATGAGGATGACCACCACAAGATATATGAGTCCAACAGAAAACTGATCGAGGAATGGAAGGGCATGGCTATCAATGCCAACAAGAGGATGGGGTACTTGGAACGAGGTATAGTCGAGCTGGAAGAAAAGTTCATCAAAAGAGTTGAAAGGCTGAGGGAGCTGCAGGGGGATACCTAGCAAGAACCTACCTATTGCTGGGACTTCGCGAGCTGGGAAAACTGTACAAGGAAAGCAATAATGCCGAGTCTGGGAAGGTTAGGACCAAGTAGATAGGACTGTCTTTATTTTTCTATCAATGTAATAAGGCCAATGGCCATTAGTGACTTTTATTTTTCGTTTGTTTTGGATTTGTCTATTTTTCCTATCAATAAAATGAGGCATTTAGCATTTTAAGTTCTCCAAATCAATCTGTCGCTAGGCCTACCTCGGGCACAAAGAGGTTCCCAACTGAGGACACGCTTTACATTTTCGCATTATGTGTTTAAATACCGCAACAATTCTTTTCATAATCCTCATTGACTTGGCTACCTTTTGTTTTTATTTTCTTACTCCCCTCCCCAAAGGATAGTTCGTGCATTCTGACATCATCAACCTATCGGACCAGATCCAAGGGCCCTCCACCTACTCCTCCTCCTAGTCCTCCTAAGGGCAAAGAAAAAGGCAAAAGTAATATGGAAGAGTCCAGCGGCACCAGAAAGGAGAATATGATTGAACGGATAGAGGCTACTGATGGCCGAGGTATTCAGGTCCTGCATGAGAACATGTCACCACTTGAACAGAAATTGCTGACGTTTCAGGAAGAACTCGATCAAGTCCAGAATCTGGCCGACTTGTCATTTTCCCTCAACGTTCTGGACGTCAACCTTCCAAATGTTCAAAACCCTGCACCTCCACAAAATATCCCAAGACACCAAAATCATCCCGCACCTCACCATCACGCCACTTCCCCAAAGAACCAAACTCTCCCGACGTAGTGCAATGCTTGCCACACCTTAAATAACCCTCCACTACTCATCCCAGAACCTCAAAACCCCACAAAGGACCATTTCCACACCTATAACAATCCCATCTATGTGGAAACCGTGACCCACTCCACTCCGCCTATTCCACAGGCATCCGAGTCTGACGAAAAAGACTTACTTATCAGGAACCTGGTCGAGGAGCTTAGGAAACTGACCAGCCGAGTCCAGGGTGTTGAAGGAACCAAGGGAATTGAAGGGTTGAATTATGAAGACCTTTGTATCCAACCTGATGTTGAATTTCCCGAGGGGTACAAACCTCCAAAGTTCGAAATGTTTGAAAGTACTGATGATCCGAGAGTCCATCTGAGGACCTATTGTGACAAATTGGTTGGCGTGGGAAAGGATGAAAGCATCCGCATGAAGCTGTTCATGAGGAGTTTGAAGGGAGATGCACTGTCTTGGTACATCAGCCAAGACCCCAAGAAATGGTCAAACTGGGTTAGCATGGAGTCTGATTTTATGGACAGGTTTAGATTCAACACAGAAAACGCACCAGATGTGTTCTACATTCAAAATTTGAAGAAGAAACCCACAGAAACCTTTCGCGAGTATGCTACTCGCTGGAGGTCCGAAGCCGCTAAAGTCAGACCTGCTCTAGAGGAAGAGCAGATAAACAAGTTCTTTGCCTGGGCTCAGGACCCATAGTATTATGAACGGTTAATGATGGTTGAAGGCCACAAGTTCTCTGACATCATCAAATTGGGTGAGCGGATTGAAGAAGGTATTAAAAGCGGTATGGTTACAAATTTTGAAGCCTTGCAAGCCACTAACAAGGCTTTACAGTCCGGTGGTGTGTCTAAGAAGAGAGACGTGGGAGCCGTAATGGTTGCACAAAGAGCCAAGTCCCCACTCAAATACCAAACTTATCCAACACCTCCACTCACATACCAACCAACCCCGAATTACCAAGCACCCTCACCAAATTACCAAGCTCCACCACCTTCCCACCAAGCTCCATCGCCCACATATCAACCTGTTTCGCCCAGATATTCACAACCCGCTCTTGTCTACCACACTTATAATTCCCAGCCATCCCATTACCAATCACCCCTTGCACGCCAAAGCTTCCCTAGACCTCGTCCCAATTTTGATCGCCGCCCTCCAAAGCAATACACCGCCATAGCCGAGCCCATTGACCAGCTGTATGAGAAGCTCAAAGCTGCCGGTTATGTCACACCTATCCCTGCTGCCACCCCTGAGAACCCTTCTCAGTGGGTTAACCCAAACAAATCCTATGCATACCATTCCGGCATGAAAGGACGCACTATCGAAGAATGTCGCTCTCTGAAGGACAAAATAAAGGCTCTCATTGACAACAAGATTATTGTGGCAAAAGACCCCGCTCCAAATGTCCGCGACAATCCTCTGCCAGACCATAAGGGTAGAGGTATCCATAATCGAAATAGAAGATGATTGGGATCCCGAGGGATCGATCGTGTTGATCGCAGAAGGCGATGACCCAAAGAAACCTGTAGTCACTCTCAAACCGATCATAGTCCAGATTCAACCATCTGAGGACGCTGAGGTGAATATGTCTATACCATTCGAGTTTGAATAAGTTTCACCTGCAAAGTTACCAGTGCCAATTGAAGTTGAGTTTGTATCTCCAGCAAATGCACCGACACCATTCGAGGTCGCAGTCTTTCCACCCCGAACACACATTCCCTTTGAATTAAGAATGGATGCACCAATTCCGGTGGAAATGTCAACCACACCACCCTTCTATTCAAACGCTATCCCTTTGGACTACACAGCCGAGGCAAGAAGGAAAGGCAAGGTCAGGTCTGAGGAAAGCTGTTGCAGTACAGGGTATGACGAGAACTGGTAGGGTCTACACCCCTGAGCATCTGGCCGAGTCAAGCAAGCAGGATGTCAACCGGTCTCCCCTAATCGAAACAGGTCTCGATAACCTTTGGAGAAAGGTACAGGCTAAGGAGTATTCAGTCATCGACCAGCTGAACAAGACACCGGCACAGATATCCATCCTCTCTCTGCTGAATTTCGAAACACACAGAAATGCTTTGTTGAAAGTGTTGAGTGAAACATATATGCCAAACAATATCACTAGCGGGGAAATGACCAATATGGTAGGCCAGGTACTGAAGAGTCATAAAATCACCTTTTATGAGGACGAGCTACCACCTGAAGGATTGGGTCACAACAAAGCGTTGCACATCACCGTGCAATACGAAGATCATTTCATCACAAGAATCTTGATCGGTGGAGGTTCCAGTCTTAACATCTGCCCGTTGATAACACTCAAGAAATTGGGTAAAGGGATACATGAGATAAGGGATGGAGCGATCAATGTGAAATCCTTTGACGGTTATCAGAGGTCAACAATCGGGGAGATTAGTCTATGTCTGAAGATGGGACCGACTTGGTTCGAAGTAGATTTCCAGGTGATAAATGTGCCAGCATCCTAGTACCTGTTGTTGGGACGACCCTGGATTCATGCTGCTGGGGCCGTAGCGTCAACGCTACATCAGACGGTAAAATTCGAGTGGAACCACCAAGAGGTGATTATTCATGGTGATGGTAGTAACCCCATTTATAGTTGTCAAACTATTCCGATGATTGACGGAAAAAAGAAGATAGGCGGAGGAACTTACCACCACATTGAGCGGGTCAATGCTATCGACAAGGACAAGTGGGGGATAGCAAGATTGAGAGCATCCTGAACTAGAAAGGATATGATCCAGGCAAAGGGCTCGGTAAGAACCTCCAATGGATCACGAAGCCCATAAAGCTCAAGGAACATGGAACCACTTTTGGTCTGGGGTATGAGTACACTTGGCAAGAATTCAACGACTGGTCGCCACCTAGGCATGGTTACTATTACCATTTGGAGCAGTCGATACCTCATCTTGAGCAGACTTTCAAGCAGGCCGACACTATTTACGCATCAGACGAGGAAGAAGCACTTGCAGCGATGAGGAGTTTGTTCCTAGAGGACGAAGATATGGATTGCTATGTTATTCTCGAGGAGGAGGGGGAGGAAGGACCTTCCATACAGACTGTAAGCAAGGGGACATATCTCAAGAACTGGTCTATCAAGACGACCAAAGCCCAACGAGCCTCGGGGTAGCAAGGCTAAAACAAGCATTATTTACTATTTTATTTACTAAATGATTTTCTTTTTCCTGCATTTTTCAATTTCTGCAATAAGATCTTCAATGTTCAAAATAATTATTCAATTCATCAAAGAATCTTCTAAATTTCTCTTACGAATCCAATATTTATTGCTATTGTCTTCTCTCATTACTTTATTTATACAACATTACTATTACTTGTCTTGATGAACTGATGATTGTGACAAACAATGAGAAAACGCAGCAAACGGACATTGATTCATATGAAGACGACATACCTGACGAGATTGTCAAAGAAGTTGAGAACTTTGAGAACAGACCTAAGTCCAACCTGGTCGAGACTGAAGTTATCAACATGGGAGATTCAGAAAACGTCAAGGAGACTCGCATCAACATTCATTTATCACCTTCAGAAAAAAAGAATACACAGAGTTTCTAAAAGAGTATGAGGACGTATTTTCATGGTCGTATGATGACATGAATGATCTAAGTACGTCTATTGTGGCTCACAAACTTCCAACCAATCCAATGTGTCCACTGGTGAAACAAAAGCTCAGAAAGTTCAAACCCGACATGAGTTTGAAGATCAAAGAAGAAGTTGCCAAGCATATCAACGCCAAAGTTCTCCGAGTAGTAAAGTACCCGACATGGTTAGCCAACATTGTACCTGTGCCAAAGAAGGACGGGAAGGTCAGAGTCTGCGTCGACTACCGAGATCTCAACCGGGCCAGTCCGAAAGACGACTTCCCCTTGACAAATATACACATTATGATTGACAACTGCGCCAAGCATGAATTGCAGTCCTTCGTGGATTGCTTCGCTGGTTATCACCAAATTTGGATGGATGAGGAAGATGCTGAGAAATGGCGTTCATTACACCGTGGGGAGTGTATTGTTACAAGATGATGCCATTCGGCCTAAAGAATGCAGGGGCCACCTATATGAGGGCCATGATCACCATATTCCATGACATGATTAACAAGGAGATCGAGGTGTACGTGGATGAAGTCATTATCAAATCAAAGAAAGATGCTAATCACATGGAGAATTTGGGGAAGTTCTTCAATAGATTGCAGAAATACAATCTGAAACTAAACCCCGCGAAGTGTGCATTTGGGGTTCCTGCTGGGAAGTTGCTGGGTCTTATTGTAAGCCGCCGGGGAATAGAATTGGATCCGTCAAAAGTCAAAGCCATTCAAGAGCTACGACCACCAGGAATAAGAAAGATGTGATGAGTTTCTTGGGGAGGCTTAATTACATCAGCCGGTTTATAGCACAGTCTACAATTATCTGTGAGCCAATCTTTAAGATGCCGAAGAAGGACGCTGCGACCAAGTGGACCGATGATTGTCAAAAGGCTTTCGACATAATCAATGAATATTTGTCAACACCGCCAGTCCTAGTACCGCCCGAGCCAGGCAGACCTTTCGGTTGCGTTCTGGGGAAGCACGATGAAACAGGAAAGAAGGAACAAGCTATTTATTACCTCAGCAAGAAGTTTAATCCATATGAGGCCCGGTATTCTCTATTAGAGCGTACCGGTTGTGCTCTAACTTGGGTCATCCAAAAGCCGAGGCATTACTTCTGTGCCTACACAACATATCTCATATCAAGGATGGATCCACTAAAGTACATCTTTCAGAAGCCCATGCCCACTGGCAAGCTAGCCAAGTGGCAAATCCTGCTAAGCGAATTCGACATTGTTTACATGACTCAGAAGGTAGTTAAAGGACAAGCTCTGGCAGACCATCCTGCTGAGAATCCCGTAGACGGAGGATATGAACCCCTAAAAACATATTTTCCCGATGAGGAGGTATCATTCATAGGAGAAGACATTGCAGAATCCTATGATGGTTGGAGGATGTTCTTTGATGGAGCGGCAAACTTCAAAGGAGTCGGTATTGGAGTAGTCCTAGTATCAGAGACCGGTCAGCATTATCCGATATCCGCCAAACTCAGGTTCCCTTGCACCAACGATATGGCCGAATATGAAGCCTGCATCTTGGGGCTCAATATGGCCGTTGACATGAACATCCTGGAACTTTTAGTGATCGGTCATTCAGAGTTATTGGTACATCAGGTACAAGGAGAATGGAAACAAAGAATTCCAAGATACTGTCGTATCTGCACCACGTACATGAATTAAGAAAGAGGTTCACAAAGATAGAGTTCCGACATGTCCCCAGAATCCAAAATGAGTTCGCCGACGCGTTAGCTACTTTGTCCTCAATGATCCAGCATCAGGACAAGAATTTCCTATAAAGATCCATAATAATCCATCTTATTGTGCCCATGTCGAAGAAGAAGCAGACAGAAATCCTTGGTTTCATGACATCGATGAGTACTTGGCAAAAGGAGAATACCCCGAGCTTGCAAATTCCACTCAGAAACGCACACTTCGTAGATTTTCCAACAATTTCTTTCACAGCGGAGGAATACTGTATAGGAGGACTCCCGATTTGGGGTTATTAAGGTGTGTCGACGCAAAAGAAGCATCAAAATTGCTGGAAGAAATTCATGCTGGGACCTGTGGCCCACATATGAATGGTTTTGTTCTAGCAAAGAAGATACTCCGAGCTGGTTACTTTTGGATGACTATGGAAACAGACTGCATCCAATATGTTCGGAAGTGCCACCATTTCCAGATACATGGTGATATGATAAAGGTGCCTCCAAGTAAGCTCAATGCAACCAGCTCACTATGGTCGTTCGTCGCTTGGGGTATGGACGTTATTGGACCAATCGAGCCTGCCACCTCCAATGGCCACAGATTCATTTTGGTCTCCATTGACTACTTCACTAAATGGGTCGAAGCAGCCTCCTACAAAGAAATTACTAATAAAGTCGTGGCCGACTTTGTCCGCAATCACATTGTTTGTCGGTTGGAGTTCCCGAGTCAATCATCACCAACAATGGTTCTAATATCAACAGTGACTTGATGAAAGCTATGTGTGAAACTTTAAAGATCAAACACAAGAATTCCACAACATACAAACCTCAGATGAATGGAGCTGTAGAGGCTTCTAACAAAAACATCAAGAAGATACTAAGGAAGATGATAGAAAGGCACAAGAAGTGGCATGAAAAGTTATCATTCGTCTTATTGGGATACCGCACCACTGTCCGCACATCAACATGGCAAACTCCCTATATGCTAGTTTATGGTACAGAGGCTGTAATTCCTGCCGAAGTGGAGATTCTATCTCTAAGAATTATACAGGAAGCTAAGCTCAGCGATGCAGAGTGGGTAAGAAGTCATTATGAGCAACTAGCCCTCATAGACGGGAAGAGAATGAATGCAGTATATCATGGTCAACTGTATCAGAACAGAATGGCCATGGCCTTCAACAAGAAAGTCAAGTCGAGACGATTCACACCAGGGCAACTGGTGTTAAGAAAATCTTTCCGCATCAAGATGAAGCCAAGGGGAAGTTCTCTCCCAACTAGAAAGGTTCGTACATGGTTCATAGAGTGCTGACAGGAGGAGCACTCATACTTGCAGAAATGGATGGAGAAGTTTGGACGAAACCAATCAATCTAGATGCAGTCAAGCGCTACTATGTGTAATCGTTATGCTTTCTCAGTGATGTAATTTGAACTATGCTTGACATGATTCCCGTTTAAGAGGGGATGCGTAGGCAGCCCTATGGTTTCGGTCACAATTCAATAAAAATCTATTTTTCCTCACAATTGGAAACCGGGGCAGAATTTTGAGGAGGACACTCAAAATTCCGAAGCGAGTAGGAGTCCATAAGCATTCAGCCAGTCAATTGAGGCAGAATTTTGAGGAGGACCCTCAAAATTTTGAAGCAAGTTCAGCCAATCACCGCGCGAGCAGTAGTCAGAGGCGTCCACCCAGCAAACTGGGGCAGAATTTTGAGGAGGACCCTAAAAATTCAGCTGCAGAAAAGGTCGCAATGTCTCAAGTCGTGTCATGTCGTCGGTTCATCTAAAAAACTATTTTAGATTATATATTACAAAATCATGCATATTTATTTTTTCTGAAGCAGCTTGTTTAGCAAACGGTACCCCCATGATACAGATAGTATCATCATGATCAAGCAAACGAGCCAGGCAGAGCCAGCAGGAATGCGAACTAACCTTTCTCCTTTACAAAACTCACGATCTTTCTTTGGATGCATTCACAAAATTGTAAAAGCCCCGAAACATATTATCCGCTCAAAGGACAGACATCGTTCCTCAAACTCGTCATGCCAACATTTATTATCAGCACAAACAATGCTTCATTATCACAATGCTCTACTGCAATTTAACACCAGCTAAGAATTTCTGTTGTCCTTCCTTAATTCTTGCATAAGGATACCTTTCTGACTTCCAAGGCTAAACGCTGTCTCCATCTGCATTCGCATATTGCATAAAGCTACCTTTCTGCCTTCCGAGACTAAACGTTGTCTCCATCTGCATTCGCATATTGCATAAGGCTACCTTTCTACCTTCCGAGACTAAACGTTGTCTCCATTTGCATTCACAATTTGCATAAGATTACCTTTCTGCCTTCCGAGACTAAACGTTGTCTCCATCTGCATTCGCAATTTGCATAAGGCTACCTTTCTGCCTTCCGAGACTAAACGATGTCTCCATCTGTATTCGCATATTGCATAAGGCTACCTTTCTGCCTTCCGAGACTAAAAGTTGTCTCCATCTGCATTTGCAATTTGCATAAGGATACCTTTCTACCTTCCGAGACTAAACGCTGTCTCCATCTGCATTTGTAATTTGCATAAGGCTACTTTTCTGCCTTCCGAGACTAAACGTTGTCTCCATCTGCATTCGCAATTTGCATAAGGCTACCTTTCTACCTTCCGAGGTTAAATGCTACCACCATCTGCATTCACATATTGCATAAGGCTACCTTTCTGCCTTCCGAGGTTAAATGCTACCACCATCTGCATTCACATATTGCATAAGGCTACCTTTCTGCCTTCCGAGGTTAAACGCTACCTCCATTTACTTTTCAAAAGCAATCAATGCCTCTAGCATTATTTACTACGCTTTTCTTTTGGGCATTATTTACTGCGCTTTTCAGTTGTTGATACCCAATTTTTTCTCAAACTATTTGTTTTAAAACTTACATATATACCTTCAAAATCAAGTTCCATAACAATTGGTATTTTCCCATAATTTTCTCATATTTTTATAAATTTATTTCTAATTTATCTAGTATTTTTTATCTCTAATAATTAATTGTAAATTGCATTACAAATGATTTCAAAGACATCTCTTCACTTAATACATTATTTTTGGCCTTGTTAAGATCAAATTATTTCACAATCGGTCAAATTGACACCTTTTGGCTATAATTGCAATAATTTTACAATTATAGCCTAACCATATATTTTATGTTATTTCTATCCAATAATTGGTCATTTATATTTTTAAATACTGATTAACCACTTTTAGTTTATTTCTTAATCTCCAATTTCATTCTTCTGATTATTAGTTATTTTAACTAATTTTAATTAAGCATTTAACATTTTAATTGAGTATTTAATAGCTAGCCCAATTTTATTTAAATTCTAGCCCCAATTAAACCCAAACCCACCTGATTAAATTATCCCAAACACCCCAGCCCAGACCTAAAATTCTACCTGGCCCAATCCAGGATCAATCTGAGCCGTTGATCAAATTAGATCAACGACCCAGATTTTTGTTACCATAATTAACCTAGACTAACCCCCCGACCCCTCTCATTCTCATCGGTCCCTCATCTCTGTAACGCTATCTCTCTCTCTCTCTCTCTCTCTCTCTCTCTCTCTCTCTCTCTCTCTCTAGTCCCTTCTAGAGACTTCCTATTTCTTCAGATTCTGATGGAACTCTTTATCTTCTCCGGCCATCCCTTCGCCGGAAACCTCAAAACCTTTACCACCCTCTACCTCCTATGGTTTCCTTATGCCGTTAATGTCATCACTAAGGCCCTCGAGAGGCGAGGACCCGTCTGTTCACACCCATGGTGTTCCTGCTTACCCCAGGCCTTTAAAGCTTTGATTTCGAGTGAGGTTTGTGACCTTTGAGGCTGAGTCAGTGACATGTGAGGTTCTTCTCATCTTCTCTGAGGTTTTCTTTGAAACCTTAAGGTTTGAAACTTCCGATTCCTTCAGATCTACAATAGATCTATGCATATTACGAGTTATTATGATATTTCCTTTAAAGATCTTCTATTTTTTCTAAACGGTTCTTCATTTTTAACTAGGGTTCCGAAACCCTTTTTCAAAATGGTTTTCCTTGTCGATTTTTTAAACACCGTCTCATGATTTTCCCTCATACTTTTTATTATTAAAACCCCTTTCCTATGGTGTGGTCAGTACATGTGTTTGATCTATGGCTTTGAGCCAAGTGGGGGAGTCTGCTAATGATTAGTTGGTTGCCCGATGATGTGCTGTATTGGTTTCATTTTGGGGTATACTGGCGGATCATATATGGTAATTGGTGCGCCTCGTGGGTTTGAGACTGGGAGTTTTTATGAACTGATTATTGTTGTAGTTGTGAAATACGAGGATGCGAGCAAAGCTAGTCAGGTGTTAGTATATGTCATGATTCAGTCATTATGAACGTTCGAGGAGTTGTGATCGTTGGTTATATATGTGAATAGGGTGTATTTCTATCGGGGCTTTATAGCGATATTTGAGTAGGGAAAGTAAGTAGTTGTTGCAGGATTGAGACGTGTTGGTTATGTTCTTTCTGGTTCGGGTGGCATGGTATCGTCCAATTTCCCCCGTGGTTATGGCAATGCACTTTGAGTAATTGATGTCGAATTTTGCATTGTTATTGATTTTGAGCAAGGAGGCTTGGAGTGTGTCATGTGGTCCAGCGGTTGGATGGGATCACGCTTTGCAACTCAGTTAGGTAGAGGTATGATCCTTGGTGTCGGATTTGTGTGATATGGTTTCACGATATGTATCAGGCTTTTAGCATGATGTTCTAATGGTAAGTGTTAGTGGAAGGATAGCCCTCTTGTGTGAGTCTTATTTATTTAATGAATTGAGCTCTTGGTATGTGGTTATTGAGTGCACAAGTTGCACAAGTTATGGCTCTGGATGGTATTGATACTGATCGGGCGAATGGTTGCTGCTTTATACGTGTTTCTTTCATCGTCGGCAGTATATGGAAGTGTTAGAACGAGGCATGATTTGATAAGAGGGTATGTACCGGTATTGAGTTATTTGAACATCTATTGTGGTTAGGAGTTATCGCTATGAGTGGTTGAGCCAAAAGGTATATTATGTGATTTCGTCTGGGGTGAGTACATGGTTTGATCCAACATGTGCAGACTTATTCAGTTTATAGTTGTGGGATTTTGATCTTGTAAATTGATTCAGAAGTGAAAATTTAGTTCTAAGGATTATGGGTCAAGATTGGATTTCGAAATTTCAATTCTGTTGTGCTATCAGACCTATATGGGGTAGAGTGATGTGGGATCACCCCCGAGTATGTGCACGGTAGGCTTCACAACATTTTGGAGGTGTTTGGAACAACTCTAGGCACGTTCGAGGACACACGTATGTTTAAGTGGGGGAGACTGTAACGACCCGGTCGGTCGTTACGTAGAACTTGCATTAAAAATTACTGTTATTGACTTATCATAGGTTGGTTATACTGTTCTTGATGTGTTAGAGTTGGTAGGTAATCGGAATGTTTGTGGAGAGAATTTAGCCATTTAGTCTTAAAAATAGCCTTAAAATAGAAAAAAGTCAACTGAGGGTTGACTTATTGGTAAACGACCTCGGAATGCGTATTTTATGGCTCAGATAGCTTCGGTAGGTGATTTGGAACTTAGGAGTGTGTTCAGAATATTTTTGTGATGTCCGGTGTAGAATTAGGCTTGAATTGGCGAAAGTTAGTTTTTGGTGATTGCCGGTCGAAAGTGGAAAATAGGCTATCGGGGCCGAAATGGAATTCTGGAAGTTGGAACAAGTTCGTAATGTCATTTTAAAATGTCTGCAAAATTTCAGGTCAATCGGAGGTGTTTTGGATAGTTTTGGCATCGTTGGTAGATTTTAGAAATTTCAAAGTTCTTAGGCTTGAATCCGAAGTAAATTTGGTGTTTTGATGTTAGTTTTGGTATTTTGAGAGTGCAACTAAGTTTGAATGATGTTATGGGATATGTTGGTAGGCTTAGTTGGGGTCCCGAGGGGCTCGGGATTGATTTCGGTTGGTTAATGGGCATTTTTGGACTTAAACAAAGAGCTGGTTTTCTGGTTTTTGTGCAGCAGGGATTTGTACATCGCGATCGCATGGCAAAGGCTGTGATCGCGTAGAACACTCTAAGGGCCAGGAAAATTTTGTGCATCGTAATCGCAATCGCGTGAATCAAGGTGCGATCGCGTAGGTTTGGAAGAAGGTGAAGTGCGATCGTGTAGAGCTAACCTGGCTCGTGGGGGAGCAGAGGTCAGTGGTCATCGCGACCGCGTGATATGGCGTGCGATCGCGTGGAGTAAGGAACCAAGGCATTGCGATCGCGTGAGGGAAAGCCGGGATCGTGGAGAGTAAATCACTGGGCAGTATATAAATAAATCCCCCGCGACTTAAACGCTTTTTACACCATTTTTGTACGAACAAAGAGCTTTGGGGGCGACTTTTGAAGAAGGAATCATTGTTCTTCATAGAGGTAAGTGTTTTGGACCTTAAAACACATTTATGGATGATTATAGACCATAATCTCAGCACTTAATTCATGTAAATCAGTAGAATAAGGTGGGTTTAGGACTTGAGATTTTGAGACCTTTAGGGATTGATTTGAGGGGTCAAACGAACTCCGATTAGTGTTATTTATATGTACGGACTCGTGAGATGATGAAGAAAAGTTTTGTATAAAAATTTCTGAGTTTCGGGACGTGGTCATGAGGGTCGGGTTTTGACTAATTTCGGATTTTGAGCTAAAATTGGTACTTTTCAATTGGAATTCATTCCTTAAGCATAAATTGATGATAAAAATCTGAACTTGGTAGATTTGGAGCACTTAGAGGCCAAATTTAGAGGCAAAGGCACTGCGGAATAGTATTTTAGCCGGTTTTAAGGTAAGTAACGTTTCCAAACTTGGTTCAGAGGATTCGAAACCCTGAGCTAAATGATTTATGACTACTGTTGAGGTGACACACATGCCAAGTGACGGGCGTGCGGGCGTACACCGAGTAATTGTGGCCTGGCTTATCCCATGTCACCGCTTAGTGATTATTCCAGGATGATATCTGTGTTTCTATTAATGTGGTAATTGTGAACATGTTAGAAATCATGTTAAGTATAAATGCTAGGCTTCACGCCGAAAATACTGAGACCCGAGTGGTCGTATATTACTGTCTCATTTTGTGATTTTTTCGATGTCATATACTCAATCCTGTTATAGCATATCACTTCATATCTCAGTCTCAGTATTGTTAATTATATGCATACTTATCATTGTTTTGGGCCGATGGAGCCATCTGTGATCCATGTGAGTGAGACTGAAGAGTAATGACTGAGTGAGGCCGAGAGCCTGTTATTGAGACAATTATGAGAATGGACTGCACACTGCAGTGATATTTAGAATATACTGGCATGCTTGGCATATTTACTCATCCTGATAAACTGTTAGCATGTCTAAATTCTGTATATTATTTATTGTAAAATTTTGAGGTTTCGTCCGTCACTACTTCTCAGCCCATAGTTTGGGTTCGTTACTTTTGAGTTGGTATACTCACGTTACCCTGCACCTTGTGTGCAGATTCAGGTACACCGGGACCCGGCAGTGGATATTGAGTAGTGGACAGAGTTTTCATTGGAGTTGTCGAGGTAGCAGCTGGTGATCGCGACCTCTTCATCTCTTCCTTATTCCACCTCTTGCACTTATTTTGAGACTATGTTGTCTATTTCTTCATTCTTTATTTTTTTTATATATAGCAGCTCATGACTGAGTGACACCGAATCCGGGGTTGGATGTTTAAATTTAGTTTTTCACACATTGTTTTAAACTTCAAATTCTTAGTATTATTAATAAATTCGTTTAAAAATCGCATTTTTACTGGAAAATGAATTTAGCTTAGTTAAAAAGGGAGGCTTGCCTGGTTCCACGACAGGCGCCATCACGACTCCGAAATTGGGTCGTGACACTTCTGTGCTAGTTAGTATTATTCTAAGTTAGCCGGCTGCAAGACAAGGCTAACTATTGTGCATCTCCTACTTCCTGTTTGTGTTACTGCTTTCTTCACTTCACTTGTATGTTCTAATTCAGATTTCAGTTCTCAAACCAATATGTTTCTATTACTGTTGCAAATCACTGTGTTTCTAATTTGCTTTTACTTATTATTTTGTTATTCAACATGTAACTAGGATCTTGAACTCCCCTCTGCCTGTTAATTTTATGCTTTACTTGTCAATGACCAACATGTTTCTGTATACTTAACACATGTTTCTTATGTGAATCCCCATGCCTATGACTGGTACATTAGTTTAATCATGGTCTTAGTTGTTTGGTGTTAATCTAATATGGAAGTTTACTGTAACCTTGATCCTCTGAACCCTTAGGAGCTTCTGATTGCATGCCTATATGTGTTTCTGTCTGCTACATGTTTGCCCTCACATGCTTTTTATTTGTCCCTCAAATCCCATTACCCCTGCTTGTGAACTTTGGACTATCACAGGTTCTTTGTTTGATGTTGAACTTCTATTCCGATAAAGCACTCTCACATATACTCTTAGAAGTCTAGGTTCTGCCCCTTCTGTGTGAGCATTTTCTTGGGACCCTTGAGCTCCCTCTGAACTTTGACACACAGAGGCTGGCCATTCCACACTGCATTTACTCTATTTTTGCTATGAAATCTGGGTGTGAGTACTACCCGGGAGCCCTTGAGGTCCTTAGGGAACTTTGACACACCCGGATTGTGAAAAGGCTGTGAAACATTACCTGGCATTGAGGACCTGGAGACTTGATCCTATTCCGTAGGCTCCCTATTCTTATTTTTCTTCTATTTTAGTTATGTAATTTATATTCAATGGTCTGTAATAATTAATTGTAAACAACTCTGGGGTCGGATAGTGAAAACGGATGGGTGATATGCATGTTGCAGTATAATTAAGGGTAGAAACCATTTTTCTAGGTTTGTTTTCTCTGTTCGCAATAGCAGGCATGTTTAGGTACAACATGACATGCATTAGATATCATGCTACTTAGGATTTATGTGTATTCAATATCTCATCTACGCTTAGAAATCCTTCATATAGGATAAATAATTACAATAAAATGAATTGCTATTGCGTGATTCTGCCCATGTTCTGAAACTTTACTAGAAGTACTGTCTTAGGATAAATTAACTGCAATCATGTCTCATCATGCTATACACTTAGAGAGCCTGTTTTAGGTAAACAACCATTAAAAATCTGTCACCTATGCTATTCCTGAAACTATGCATAATGCTATGATTCTATGTGTATTTAGAAATCATGTTTAAGTTATTATGCATCACGCTGCATTAGATATCATGCTATAGGATTGTATCTATTTAACTGCACTTAGTCAAAATACAGAACAGTTCCCTGTTCTAAGCAACTGATAATTAGTTCTTGCACACCTTCAACACCTAGAATTACATGTTATTAGCTATAAACAACCTGGGGTCGTTAACAAATCTGAATAATTGTTGCATGTTATCCTACACCTAGGCGAGCCTTAGGTATTTAACTTAAAAAATATAATCAGAATTGTCTTTGTGATCATGTTTAACTGTCAGCATGCTTAAAACCAGTAGGCAAGCCTGATTAAGACTTCCTTTCTGAGTTATGCAATAAATTTGTCTTTGTGTTATCACCGAGATACCATGCTTTAGGATTCTGAATTAATATGGACCTTAGTTATGTATGAGACATGCTGCTTATGTGTATTGTGTGTGGAGGAATACTTGAGCCTTTATATGCTTTTCTCTATCTGCAGTCCTACTTGTTTTGTTATCTGTCGCCCTAGAATTTTACCTTTAAAACCTGAGGGTCTGCCTAGCACCTCCCTTTAGGATAAGAGTCTTAATTTCCTCCGGGACTAATAGGAAGGGACGGGTAACAACATGCAATAGAGATCGAGACCAACACTTATTTTTAATAACCTTACGGGGTGGGAAGGGTAGAATATGTATATGATGATCGGTGCGCTAATGCCACGTGTAGCCCCTTTTCGAGGAGTAGTTACCGGGTATTGCATTGATGTGCTCCATATTATTATAAACCTAAGACACCTTTTATATGCTTAGCTCGTAATCCTTTTCGAAAGCTAATTTTCTTTACTATTTTTAACATCTGCATGCTTAAGACTTAAATCCCCTCTTATTTGAGCCTTTACCTTTTATTTGCTAATTGTACAAATTCACGAAACTATTTGGCCGGGAACCACACTTGTGGATCCTGAGGGGTGCCTAACACCTTCCCCTTAGGATAATTTCAAGCTCTTACCCAATCTCTGTTTAGTAACGTAGTTGTAATTGAACCCCTTAGGTGCCGTAACGCACCGTTAAAATCGTTAGGTGGCGACTCTTCAAAATATGCAAACCCCTTTCCCAAAAGGAGCGAGTTCTCCCAACTAATGTTATAAACCCGATCTCCGCGAGAATAAAGGGGGCGCGACAAATAGCCATTCATGAAGCAAGTCGAGAATGCGTTTGGTTAAGATCAGTAACTCAACATATTCAGGAAACATGTGGTCTTTCTTTGAAAGGAAATACTCCAACAATATTATATTGTATGAAGACAATGCTGCATATATAGCTCAACTGAAAGGAGGATATATTAAAGGAGACAAAACAAAACATATTTCACCAAAATTCTCCTTCACTCATGATCTTCAAAAGAATGGTGAATTAGATGTTCAACAAGTTCGTTCAAGTAATAATTTGGCGGATCTGTTTACTAAGGCATTGCCAACCTCAACATTTGAGAAGTTAATATACAAGATTGGAATGCGGCGTCTCCGAGACCTTAACTAAGGTTTTGTCTCATTGGATTTTTCTGGTAAGGTTTTTAATGAGGCAACAAGTAATGCGTATTGCAAATAACTATGTATTTCCCACATTTTTTTCTATTAAGCTCTTAATGATATATTTTTTTACATGGTCATCCAAGGGGGAGTGTTGTAAATAGTATGTGGATGAAGTCCATGTATTAATAGTTTGTGGATAGATTTCCACTTTATGTCCATTCCTTACACTATTTTACTGTAGTGGTCTTTATTTTTATGCCTATAAAAAGCTATGTAAATGGCATTGTAAAGACACACCAAAAGGAAGTGAAATACTTCTTCTTCTATCTTTATTTTTTATTTACATTTTACTAAATTGCTTTTATTTTATAACAAACTATGTTATTCAATATAGTTAAGTGAAAATAGTCCTCCTGTCATTTTAATTTATATGAAACGAGTTTAAAAAAGACTATTGAAATTTGCAGTGTTAAATTATGTAATAGCACTTGTATAATTTTTAAAACCCGTGGTAATATGTCATAATATTTGTATGAATAAAAAAATATCTCATTATGTGTAAATGATAAAAAGTATTCCCTCTATTTTAATTATACGAAACTATTTGACTAGATACAGAGTTAAGAAATAATATTAAAATTTGTAGTATAAAAATATGTCATAGCATTTGTGTGTCTATAAAACTGTTAAAACTCGTAGTAAAATATCATAATGTTTGTATGGCTATAAAACTTCTCATTACAGGTAAAATAAAAAATTTAAGTTAAAACTATTTTTAAATTTAGAGAAGGATTATTCTTTTTGAGATAAACTAGAAAAAAAAATTGTGTTACATAAATCGAGATCATTCAGCCTTTAAGCCCGATGCTGCTACATGGTTTGAAAATTTTCAACTTTTCCAACTTGATTTTCTCGTTTCACCTCACGACTTTGCTACTTCGTGTGGGTCTGATAATCCGATTATACCTCGGATCAACTTAATCACTTGTTTAAGTATTAATTAACGTTCAAAAGATGTGAAACTTCATATTTCACTGACTTAAGAACATTTAGAACTTTTAATAATCAGTGTCAAATAATCTTTTTAAATTGTGATTCCAAATTACGTTATATATGCTTAAATAACTTCCTTCATGCATTCAAATAATTTATTTATCACTTATACACTGTTTATCGGAAAAACAATACAGTTAAATTTGTATTTTGGTTTACAGACACGTGAATTAAATTGATTCGGCTAAATAATGTAATGAAGTACAAAGCGATTAATATAAGAACAATTGAAAAAAATACAAGCCCGGGCTTTAGAATGTTCCCACCGGGATCGATAATAATTGGAAAACATCGAATACGCTTGTATGAAGCTTAAGAGAATGAGAGAAAGAATATTAGTCTTTTTTAGTATTTCTTGATGTCTTACAATAGAATGAAATCCTCTATTTATACTAAAATTATGGGGTGTATGACCTATCAATTAATTACCAATATTAATACTACAATAAAAGGTTATAAAGCAATAAAGAATAATATAGGGTAATAAAAGCTAATAAAGACGTGAGGAATCTTGAGGTCTTTTATAATGTTTCTGTAATAGTCATATCTTGAATTGCTTCTTATCTGACCACAAGTTTATATCTGGTGTGAACATGATTGAATCACTATTGATTGACATGTGTTGCTTCTTAATTCACCAATCTTCTGAGACCGGTTTTTACAGTATACAGATAGTTCCCCCACTTTTCAGTTGCTCCCTGAGATATGACCGGGAAGTGGAAGTTTTCCACCTTCGTTACTGTCTCATTAAAAACCTTGCAGAAAAAATCTAATCGGGACAAAAATCCGCCAAAGGAAAAAAGAGTCCAAAACCTAAGGATTCAGATGACAGCTCCACCCCTTATTATTCTTACATTGATGATCGATTGGCGCTGAAGAAGTATCACCATCACAAAAAACTTGATCTCGAATTTTTAGTATTCACCCAAAAACTTTTAATCTTTGAATTTTGCCTCTTGAATTTTTAGTTATACTCGAAAAATTTTCTTTGAGTTCTTCACCCTTGGGTTTTTAGTTGCACCCAAAAACTTTTCTTTGAGTTTTTCACTCTTGGGTTTTTAGTTGTACCTCTTTGATTGTTGACTCTAGGATTTTTAGTTGTACCCCGAAATTTTTCTTTAAGTTTTGACTCTTCGATTTTTAGTTGTACTCGAAAACTTTTATAACCTCATATCCTTCGAGACCGGGGATGTTAATGACCAAGAATTTTATATTTATGATTTTGATAAAGTCTTGAAATTTGATGCATCCGATTACCTTTACGGTCAGAAAACAAGGCATCCGACCTATAGCCATTTAATTTGATAGCTTTATAAGAGAGGGTATATTTACGGTGCTTATAAGAAGACGTCTCATGTTCATCCGGGCACAATGGTTTGGATTTGTAATGATTTTTTGCTTCTAAATATGAGCAAAATATTAAGAATGATTTTTTTCATTCAAACTTATACAAGAATGTTTTTAGAAAATGCTAGTTTTTCTCATTCCATTCTTTGAACGTACACAAGTATTTATAACTTTGCATATATTTACTGAAAATGAACAAAAATACCTTGCAAGAGAATTGCGGCCGGGCTGACATTTATTAGGTCTAACTGGTTCTTGATTCTGATTCCTACTATTTCTTTTTTCCAAGCTGATCTAGCAGTCCCCAGTCCTTTATCTGGCAGTCCCCAATCCTTTTTTTTATTTATTCCGGATCCAATTTGGGCTATCTCTGTCATCTTGTGTAGATTTTTCCGTAGCCATCTTCAGATACTTCTGGTACTTATTATTGTGGTTTCTGCTGCTCTGATGCAATGTCCCCAACATTCATGGACATTATTGTCTTTCGTCGAAGTTATTTTCTAGCGACTTGCTTCGGGTACGCCCCTGCCTCATGTCAGTCCATGATCCTGATGGGTATGGTTCAAACTGGTGTATGGAATGCCTCCGATCAAAGTTTAATTGACCTTGATTCCGAACTGTAGAAGATGTCGATTTACTTATCTGATCATCTTTTACATGAATCTTTGATTCGTATCTGTTATGAACATCTTCCCACGATGTTGCTTGAAATTCCAACAAACTCTCCTTCAACTTCCTTGAGGCATCGGAACTTATAGTGTTAATATCCTTGGTAAATGCTTCTGTTGTCCATTCATCCGGTACTGCCGGCAACAAAATTCTCTTTTTGAAATCGGATCATGACTCTCGTAGCAATTTCGAGTTTCCTTGATAGATTCTGAATATATCGGATTTTCAAGCTTGCATTTTCCTTTCTTCAGTGTGAGGTATGATGAAAGAATCTGCAAGCATTTCAAAAGAAAAAATTGAGTGTTCAGGTAAAAGAGATCACCATTTAAAGCCCATTTTGTTAGAATTTTGCCAAATTTCTTTAGTAAATAAAACTGATTCGATATGATGCAGAGCCAAATCATTTTCCTTCACAGTTGTGGTGTAAGTTATAATGTGTTCCTATGGACCCGATGTTCCATCATATTTTGAAATATCCGGCATTTTGAATCACTTTGGAATCAACTCCGGAGCCGTATTGGGTTTAAACGACAACTATATATTCTTTTTCGAATCCAGATCACGAGGAGCGCAAAATACAACCCGAAATTTATGCTCGCTAGTCAAAGATAGTATAGTTAAATTATCGTCTCTTTATGGATTGGATTTAAACAGTGTTCGAATAATCTTTAGCTAATTACCATCCATAAAAATTAACACTTGATTGGATGATTATTAACTACGATTAACTACTAAAATTGAGCAATTATCAATTGATTACGGAAGATAAAAGTTGAGCAACAAAGAAATATCAATGAGAGAAATAAGGATAATTGACTAGACATGTGCAGAACAACTGACTTGGGATCCAATTCTTGAATTGGTTCACTTTATAATATTGTTGATTCTCACGAATTCAACAGATAATTAGATTACACTTGAAGTTAAGGTTTCTCTTTTGATTAAACGTTATATTCAATAATTAATCCAATTGAAGCACGGTGAACAATTGCAACGAATAAAATGATGGTTCTAGTATAAAGGGTAAGTTTTCACGAATATTTACCTATTTTCTAGTTCGATTTATAACTCAACAGGATCTTTCGATTATCTAGTTGAATCACGAATTTAAACTAGAGAATAAGATGTAAATATATTCAATATCAAGCTCCTCTTTCGATTAAACAAAATAATAAACAACACCACAAAATTATTTAAAACTCCATCAATCAATTCAAGCAATTGTCAAGAATCGAAACCCTATTAAGTTATCAAAACATTAGATATGTCAACACCCTAAGGGAAATTACTCCATAGCAATGGAAAAGTTCATCTCAATAAGTTTTAAAAACATAGAAAACATCAATGCTAATGATTCGATACAAACTCCTGTATTGCACAGATTGTTGGTTGAAATCTTGATGAATTCTTGTGTCTTCTTGCCTTAGTTGCTTCTCAAATCTTTCGTAGGTCCAAAGTCCCTTCAAAAATATATTTTTGGAGTATTTATACCGTGTAGAAGTGGCCCAGGCCGAAACAATCCTTTCTGTGCCGAACTAGGACAAAACTCTAAAAAAATGTATAGGTGCGCCGCATGAGGATTTTCAGAGGACAAATTTTTGGCAGACAACATGCATTGTACAACCGCACCGCGCCCAACATCGGCCCATGCGGTGCGACAGTGTTGTTTTCTCAGAGTAAATTTATTTTTCCACTTTTTGATATCCAGAGTTGGTCCTCGATCCCCGAACACAATTCAGGCTTAATTTCTTGGGTTTTTACTCAGACTTCAAAGCTCCAAATTGGTCGATGTAGCTCCAAATTATCTTTTAACTCGGAATCACTTCTTTCACGACATAAAAAATATAATAAATATAATTCACTATCATTTAAGCTTAAACACACGTAAAATACAATAATTAGAGTGTAAAACACGGCTAAAATACGGGGTTTCTAGCGTACCATCGGGCCTTTAAGACAGGAGGTGCTCCTAGGATCTGATCTATTCGAGCATGAAATTCTTTAGCATTTTGAGCCATTCGAGCATTTATTTCCCTCATAAACCTCATGAGTTCAACTTTAAAAGAATTGTCTGCGTTATTTTCATTTTCAGATCCACTACTGGCACCACCTGCTTGATTGTTGTTTCTTCCAAACTTCCCCTCGATAATGGAGTTATCGGTTGGTGGTGCCGTTTGATTTATAGGGACACCGGGAGGGACTCGAACTCCACCATTTGAATTATTTGAAGTCCCAGGTATTACTTGTTGAAACTCAGTCAATATCCGATCCTGTCTTGAGAGATGGTCCATAATTTTTCGTTGTTGTGCATTAAACATTTACACGGTAACAACCACCAGCTCAGCGTCCATATCATCAGGGGTAAGACTCCTCTCATGTCGAATTTTTCTTTCTACCCAGTTAGGAATTGACTTATTCCTATCGAGACGGGTTTCACTAGTTGAACCGTCTTGTTGATTTTCATTATGGAGACTGTCCAGGGGCTCATCGTTGTAGCTTGTTCCAACATTTAGCAAGTTATTAATATCATTGTGTGCCATAAATGTAGTATGCTTAAAACAGAAAAAATCTTTAAAGCACGTTAGTATAAGATGAACAGATCAAAATAACACTAATAACCCACGGTGTGCGCCAAACTGTTTACCCAAAAATAAGCACAGTTGAATTTGTATCATGGTTTATTGACACGTGGATTAAATTGATCCGGCTAAATAAATTAATTAAGAACAAAGTGATTAAAATAATAACAATTGAAGAAAATACAAGGTTGGGCTTTAGAATATTCTCACAGGGACCGAAAATAATTGAAAAACCTCGAATACGCTTGTATGAAGCTTAATAGAAAGAGAGAAAGAATATTAGTCTTTTCTATTAGTTCTTACAATATAATGAAAGGCTCTATTTATACTAGAGTTATGTGGTGTATGCCTACCAATTGATTACCAATATTAATACTATAATAAAAAGATTATAAAAAGTCAATAAAGAATAATAAAGGGTAATAAACCTAATAAAGACGGGAGGAATCTTGGGATCTTCTGTAACTGTCACGGCCCCAAATCCTAACAGGTCGTGATGACGCCTATCGTGGAACTAGGCTAGCCAACCATCACATAACTACACAATTGTTTTAATATAATTTCTCAAAAATCAATAATAAAGAGCGACAGAGTATAAAAATTTTCTCTAAGTCTTTAAGCAAACATAATAATATAATCTACTGTCTAAACAAATCCCCCAGGACTAGATTCAACCGATCGCGAGCATCTAAGAATAAAACTAACACTGCTAATGTCATAAACCATGTATCGGAATAAAATACTAATACTAATGAAGGAAGAGAAATGGAGAAGCTGCGGACACTGGACAGATACCTCGAAATCCTGAATGCTGACGATGAATGGACTCAAATGGCTACTGCTCAGAACCAGTACCTGGATCTGCAAACAGAGGTGCAGGGAGTAATGATGAGTATGCCAACTCAGTAGCAATGAAAATAAATTCACAGTCTGAAGAATAAGAAACACACAGCAACAAATACACCGATCCACAAAACTGTAAAATATCAAGTCTCAATAAAGTATACATAAGTTCGAAAAGCAGTTTCCGTAAAAAAATCCTTGAAACAAGTATAATTTCCAATATTTCTCAGTAAAACTCCCAAAATATCAGTTTTAACGATGAAACGAATCATAATCAAAAGCTCAGCAAAATATCATTTTTAAACAGCCCCTCGGGAAAAATAATCACTCGTAATCAGTAACTCAACACCTCACCATCACTCAATAACAGTCACTCAGCACCTCACAGTCACTCAACATCAGCTCCTCGGGAAACATCACTGTCACTCATGCCTTTCAATCACTCATCACTCAGCACTCGCACTCAGTAGGTACCTGCGCTCACTGGGGGTGTGTACAAATTCTTGAGGGGCTCCTACAGCCCAAGCGCTATAACAAGACACATCATGGCATCAATCATCTCTCAATCTCTCGGCCTCTCTCATATCATAAATATCCTCATAACATTGGCCCTCGGCCTCACTCAGTCAGACACTCTCAACATGCCACTCGGGCCATAAATAAAACGGGGCTCTCGACCCAAAATAGTATTTCATTTCAAGAAATAGTAATATCGTCAAATATGAGTGTCAATAATTTCACAAGAAAGACTGAGTGTAAAATCATAGTTTCAAAGTAGTGAAAATATCAGTAAAATAGCCCCCAAGGGGTTAAACAGATCGGCACTAGGCCCCAAACATGGCTTACAGCCCAAGTATATCAAAACACAGTAATACTATAAATCATATGCTTTAAAAGCGGTTTCGCAGCTCAATAGTTGCCTGAAAAGGTACATTTTTCCAAATTTCCAATTCGTGCACGCCCCACACTCGTCATCCAGTGTGTGCGTCACTCCAAATCCGTGAAAGGATGTACAGTCTGGGGTTTCATACCCTCAGGACAGGATTTAAAGACATTACTTACCTCAAACTAACCCGAAAAGCTACTCCGCAATGCGTTTGGCCCTCGAATAAACTTCCTATGTGCTCCAAATCTAGCAAATTCAGATTCATAACATCAAAATATGCTAAAGGATAGAAAGTCAATCGAAAAATTTCAACTTTATGCACAAAACCCGAAATTAGTCAAAACCTGACCCTCGGGCCCATGTGTCAGAACTCGACAAACTTTATACCAAAATGTTTTTCATAATCTCACGAGTCCGTACATATAAAGAACTCTGAAATCGGAGTCCGTTTGACCCCTCAAATCGCCCCTAAAAGGTCTCTTAAACTCAAGCCCTAGTTTCACTTTTTTTCTACTGATTTTTCCCAATTAAACACTTCAAAAACATATAATCTTGTCGGATTATTCGATGATAATTTAATGTTATGGAGTAGAAATGATCACAAGTGACTTACCTCAAGATTTCCCATGATTTCTTGCTCAAAAATCGCCCCAAACCGTGTTCTTTCACCCAAAAAAACGCTAAAATGGGCTAAAAAATATAACAACATTAAAAAGACCCAATTCTGGTCGCTAAAAGCAAAAGCACGTCGCTAAAAGTGGCATATCTGGCCGCTAAAGGTGCGCACCAGATCCTGTTGCACCAGTAATATTTATTTTCACTAAAAGGGTTCTAACTCCACCACACAAACTTGGAATTCGATGATTCTTGTTACTATGAGTCAAAAATAATAATACAAATATAGTCCTTTAATCGAAACTCAATTCGGAGCTCATTTGCTCAGTGTGATACTCATTTCGCTCGTTAAACAATTAACTCACATTTCCCATCAAAAACCCAATCGCGACTTGATAAAATTAGACCAAACTTTCCATATCACTCCTATAATTCATTATCAAAATCTTGGAAGTCTCGAAATCAAATTTCGATCTCTACAACTAAAAATGGACCTTTGGATCATTACATGCTTATGCTCAAAATGCCAAAATATTCCAAAACTTATCCGAGCCTCATGGGACCCCAACCAAGTATACTAACAAGTCCCATAATATGACACAAACTTAGTCGAGCCTTCGAATCACCAAAAACAACGCAAAAATACTAAATTCACCTCGGATTCAAGCCTATGAACTTTGAAACTTTTAAATTCCACCAAAGATGCCGAAACCAACTAAAACACATCCGAATGACCTGAAAATTTGCACACACGTCCAAAATGACACTACGAACCTGCTCCAACTTACGGAATTCCATTGAGACCTCGATAGCCTATTTTTCACCGCCGACCGGAAATCGCCAAAAACTAACTTTCGCCAATTCAAGCCTAATTCTACACCGGACATCAAAACTACATTCCGAATACACTCCTAAGCCCCAAATCACCTAACGAAGCTATCTGATCCATAAAATCTACATTCCGAGGTCGTTTACCAATAAGTCAACTCCCAGTTGACTTTTCCCACTATAAGACTACTCTAAGAGACTAAGTGTCTTCAATTCTCATTACAACCACTACGAGCCCGAACCACCCGACTTCAACACATCATAAACAAATAAACAAGGCGTAACCAGACATAAATAAGAATAACGGTGCAAATTCTACGGAATGACCGACCGGGTCGTTACATTCTCCCCCACTTAAACACACGTTCATCCTCGAACGTGCCTAGAGCTATTCCAAACACCACCAAAATTTCCGTGTAACCTACCATGCACATATTCGGAGATGATTCCACATCACCCTGACCCATATAGGTCCGATAGCACCACACAGATGAAATCGAAATCCAATCTTGACTCATAAACCTTAGAACTACATTTTCACTTCTGAATCAATTTACAAGATCAAAATCCCACAACTATAAACTGAATAAGTCTGGGCGTACTGTAACAAGTAATATCTGTAACCCAAGATGAAATACCATGATACACTACATGAATCAAGCACTAATGGCGATAACTCCTAATCACAATAGTTGCTTATAACAACCCAATACCGATAAATAACATCTCATCAAGCAAAGCCTCGTTTTAACAATTTCATATGTTGCCGATGATGAAAGGAACACGCAGAATCTAGTAAACATTCGTCTGATCAACATCAATACCACTATACCATCCAGATCCATAACTTGTGAAACTCGTGCACTCAATAACAACATCCCAAAAGATCAATTTATAAAATAAAGAAGACTCACACGAGAAGACCTACCATTAACTATTACCATCACATCATCATGCTAGAAGCTTGGCCCACACCGTAAAATCAGAACACACGAATCTGACACCAAGGGTCATACCTCTACCTAACTCTACTGCAAAGCGTGATCCCATCCAACCGCTGGACCACATGAAATACTCCAACTCACCTTGCTCAAAATCAATAACCATGCGAAATTCGACATCAATTACTCAAAGTGCATTGCCATAACCCTGGGGGAAATCGGACGATACCATGTCACCCGAACCAGAAAGAACATAACCAACACGTCTCAATCCTGCAACACCCAATTACTTACCTTACTCAAATCTCGCTATAAAGCCCAGATAGAAGCGCACCCTATGCACATACAACCTATGATCACAACTCCTCAAAACACTGAAAGGTAACTCATAGATCACTCCAAAACACGAATAAGCTCAATGATAATTGAATGGTACATCCCTCAACAATAGCAATTTAAGGTCAACAATTCTGACTCAGTGCAGAATACACACCCATACTGGCCTACCAATAATTCTAAATCAACTCTGGTCACCCACAACAGGTAGATAACTCTCCAAAGGTTCATAATGACTGAATCATGACATGTACTAACACCTGACTAGCTTTGCCCGTATCCTCATATTCCACAACCATAAAATAATCTGTTTATGAAAACTCCCAGTCTCGAAATCCATGAGGCGCACCAATTACCATATCTGATCCCAATTCCACCACTTGAATATATAACATGTCTCTAATACTCAATCATTCCATGGGGGATACTCCTATAATTCTTCTGTGCCACCAAGCAAACTTAAATATGAGCAGCCGATCCAGCAAAAGAGAGTCGCAATACCAATGAAGCACCCTTAACTCAAACACATTTCCCCTTCTGACGTATGCCTTCATCAAGCCACCCAATGGTGGTATCACCTACCTAGTCATCTGAAACTGCCAATGCTGACCTTCCTTCCAGAACTGAACCGTGACCTCATATATGCCAATCTCCACTATACATAAAATACTGCATACGCCATGCCATCCTGTGATAAATATGAGAACTTCATGCTCCCTTACAGGCCAAGAACTTCCCATTTGACCCCATCTAGAAGCAAAATCACTATACATCACATGGCCCTCACGCCTGTAGAAAATATACACCTCTACCCGTGGTAGAAACCATCCAGAACTCTCCGAATCCCATTAGTACAACACCAAACCGGCAGGACTGAATCCTTCTAACTCAACCACGCTACGCATGCCACCAAATCCCAAGAGAATTTCTAAGAAACACCTGTAACAACTCATTACCTCATTAACACCCAAAGAACTCTCCATATCCCTTATCATGATGATCTGACCTACTACCAAGCTGTCCTATTTATCCAAGTTCCTTCTGACTTATCTTCGCATTGATACTTTTCCTTTCCATGATACCGAAACTCTCAATCCAGATTTGCCACACGAGACCCGGGCATAAAATATACCGTCTTAGGTTCATAAGCCGCTGAATACTCTCTCAAATATTCCCTAAAAGCACCACACTAGAAATACCTACCCTGAAGAGACTTCCTGCGAATTTAAAGTCATTACCTTCCCTTTCCTGATACTGATGGATAGAATCCATGATAATGTAAATACACCACAGGCCTTGACACCTTCCACGTAAATCTCAGTTCTATCCCAATTCACACCTTGAAGATCCTCAAGCGCTACATATAATCTTGAATCCGTCAGAACCATTCTCAAACGTCATTCACTGTACGTAATTTCAATTATACTGACCAACAGAAAGTACGACCTGATCCCGTTTGCAGACCACATACTAGGAAAGTAATCCACACTTTTGAAGCAACAAGCACACTCATACACTGCACACACTACACTTTTTACAATTCCAACTCAATCATTCAATAAGGTCCATTATCCGTAAAGTACATTACAATCTGTATCGAAGAATTTCTATCACTCGAGTCATTCCCAGACTCCACCTCTGTAGGTCATAACTGATTTACCAACATACCTCGAACCGAAACCAATACAACACATAATCGTGTAATCAACTTAGCATTAGAGGACTCCCCCACTTGTCTCAAAGCCAAAGATCAAGACAAACAATAACTCACGTTGCCCATACACTATCACTGCCACCATTCTATGGTGAGGTTCAACTAAATCCTCCATAAGCTCATCTGACCCAAACCATCTAACACTCAAATCAAATGCAAATCTCGCATCCACCATTTTAATGGTCATGCCAACTCCCACAAGCGATCTAAACTCAAATTACAACATACATCATTTACTGATAGAGAGAACTTGCTACAGATAAACATAAGGGTCACACACCTCAAGACAACCCGCAGGAGATACCCCTACCTGCTTAACCTCAAAATGATATCTCCCTATACACTTCCAAAAATCATAGCTATCACGCAATTACTATACCTTCCTACATTAGAACACAACCACTGCCTGCCCCCAAGACATCCCATTAAGCGGTATAAGAACCTGAAGCTGATGGCAATACTAACACTGGAGTTGTGGCCAAGGAATTATTGAGCTTCTGGAAGCTCTACTCACACTCGTCTGACCACATAGATACCTTCACTGGACACCACGTGTCCCAAGAATTCTACTGAACTGAGCCAAAAATTTACACTTGGAGAACTTTGCACAAAGCTTCTCTTCCCTATATCCTTTTAATACCATCATCAAATGCTGAGTATGCTATCCCTGGCTACGAGAGTACGACAGGATGCCATCAATAAATACAATAGCAAAGGAGTTATAACACGGATGAATACGTCGGCAATCAAATACATGACCGTTGTTGGGGCATTGGTCAACCCAAAGGACATCACCAGGAACTCATAACACAATAGAAGGATCTGCTTCGCTCCACATCTAAACAACATAAGAGGTCCTTCATTACACTCACAGTTCGAGGCCATATTCTAACTTAAGACTGAAGTCAATTACTCAATGATTCTTGCTAGCTCTCCCGCTAATCCATTCTTGCCACAATCAAACAACCTGAACACATCTAACTATCAATCACACTCACCACGTAGTCATCTAGTCACAAAGTTCCATCAATAAGGATACAAACAGACATATAAGTCCCCCAACACATGTGCTCACCTAATTGAAATCTCAACACTCAAGCCACAAACAAAATTCGGCCTCAAGTCCTTCCGACTGGCCCATTATTAACATGTTAAAAATCATATCTCACCCATGGAAGTCACAAGCCGACGATGCACAACTGATACCAAGCGCTCGCGTGCGCATTCGAATACATGAAAGGAATTCAAGGAGTTACGCTTTGGATGAATAAAATGGATTCGCATGAAAAGAATTCAAGAATGTGGAATGTTTCCTAAGGTTTCTGCAGCCTCTCGAAGATAAGTACAGACGTCTCCGTACCGATCCGCAAGACTCTACTAAACCTGCTCATGACCGTTGAGTCCTATGTAACCTAGAGCTCTGATACCAACTTGACACGACCCCAAATCCTAACAGGCCGTGATGGCGCCTATCGTGGAACTAGGCTAGCCAACCATCAGATAACTACACATTTGTTTTAATATAATTTCTCAAAAATCAATAATAACGAGCGACATAGTATAAAATTTTTCTCTAAGTATTTAAGCAAATATAATAATATAATCTACTGTCTAAACAAATCCCCCAGGACTGGAGTCAACTGGTCACGAGCATCTAAGAATAAAACTAACACTACTAATGTCATAAACCATGTCTCGGAATAAAATACTAATACTAATGAAGGAAGGGAAATGGAGAAGCTGCGGACGCTGGACAACTACCTCAATCCCGAATGCTGACGATATATGAACTTAAATGGCTACTGCTCAGAACCAGTACCTGGATCTGCACACAGAGGTGCAGGGAGTAATGATGAGTACGCCAACTCAGTAGTAATGAAAATAAATCACAGTCTGGAGAATAAGAAATACACAGCAACAAATACACCAATCCACAAAACCGAAAATATCAAGTCTCAATAAAGTATACATAAGTTCAAAAACCAGTTTTCGTAAAAAACTCCTTGAGACAAGTATAATTTCCAATATTTCTCAGTAAAACTCCCAAAATATCAGTTTGAAAGATGAAACTAATCATAATCAAAAGCTTAGCAAAATATCATTTTTAAACCGCCCCTCGGGCAAAATCATCACCCGTAATCAGTCACTCAGCACCTCACCATCACGCAATAACAGTCACTCAGCACCTCACAATCACTCTAACATCAGCCCATCGGGCAACCTTACTGTCACTCATGCCTCCAAATCACTCATCACTCAGCACTCGGCACTCGCATTCAGTAGGTACCTGCGCTCACTGGAGGTGTGCACAGACTCCGGAGGGGCTCCTACAGCCCAAGGGCTATAAACAAGCCACATCATGGCATCAGTCATCTCTCAGGCTCTCGGCCTCTCTCATATCATAAATATCCTCACAGCATTGGCCCTCGGCCTTACTCAGTGAGACACTCTCAACATGCCACTCGGGCCATAAGTAAAACGGGGTTCTCGACCCAAAATAGTATTTCATTTCAAGAAATAGTAATATCATCAAATAGGAGTGTCAACAATTTCACAAGAAAGACTGAGTGTAAAATCATAGTTTCAAAGTAGTGAGAATATCAATAAAATAGCCCCCAAGGGGTTAAACAGATCGGCACTTGACCCCAAACATGGCTTACAACCCAAGTATATCAAAACACAATAATACTATAAATCATATGCTTTAAAAGCGGTTTCGCAACTCAATAGTTGCCTGAAAAGGTACATTTTTCCAAATTTTCAATTCGTGCACGCCCCATACTCGTCATCCAGTGTGTGCGTCACTCCAAATCCATGAAAGTATGTAAAGTTCGGGGTTTCATACCCTCATGACAGGATTTAAAGACATTACTTACCTCAAACTAGCCCGAAAAGCTACTCCGCAATGCGATTGGCCCTCGAATCAACTTCCGAATGCTCCAAATCTATCAAATTCAAATTCATAACATCAAAATATATTAAAGGATTTAAACCCAATCGAAAAATCTCAACTTTATGCACAAAACCCGAAATTAGTCAAAACCCGACCCTCGGGCCCACGTCTCGGAACTCGACAAACCTTATACCAAAATGTTCTTCATAATCTCATGAGTCCGTAAATATAAAGAACTCTGAAATCGGAGTCCGTTTGACCTCTCAAATCGCCCCTAAAAGGTCTCTTAAACTCAAGCCCTAGTTTCACTTTTTTCCTACTGATTTTCCCCAATTAAACACTTCAAAAACATGTAACCTTATCGGATTATTCGAAAATAATTTAATATTATGGAGTAGAAATGATCACAAGTGACTTACCTCAAGATTTTCCATGATTTCTTGCTTAAAAATCGCCCCAAGCCGTGTTCTTTCACCCAAAAAAACGCTAAAATGGGCTAAGAAAACATAACAGCATTAAAAAGACCCAATTCTGGTCGCTAAAACCAACATCCCGTTGCTAAAAGTGCCATATCTGGTCGCTAAAAGCGCGCACCAGATCCTGTTGCACCAGCAATGTTTATTTTTACTAAAAGGGTTCTAACTCAACCATACGAACTCGGAATTGGATGATTCTTGTTCCTATGAGTCAAAAATAACAATACGAACATAGTCCTTCAATCGTAACTCAATTCGGAGCTCATTTCCTCAGTTTGATACTCATTTCGCTCATTAAACAATTAACTCACATTTCACGTCAAAAACCCAATCGCGACTTGATGAAAATCCCGGAAGTCTCGAAATCAAATTTCGATCTCTACAACTAAAAATGGACCTTTGGATCATTACATGCTTATGCTCAAAATGCCAAAATCTTTCAAAAATTCTTCCAAAACTTATCCAAGCCTCATGGGACACCAATCAAGTATACTAACAAGTCCTATAATATGAAACAACCTTAGTCGAGCCTTCGAATCACCAAAAGCAACGCAAAAATACTAAATTCACCTCAGATTCAAGCCTATGAACTTTGAAACTTCTAAATTCCACCAAAGATGCTGAAACCAACCAAAACACATCCGAATGACCTGAAAATTTGCACACACGTCCAAAATGACAACTTCCGGAATTCCATTCCAACCTCGATAGCATATTTTCCACTGCCGACCGGAAATCGCAAAAACTAACTTTCGCCAATTCAAGCCTAATTCTACATCGGACATCAAAACCATATTTCGAACACACTCCTAAGTCCCAAATCACCTAACGAAGCTATCTGAGCCATAAAATCTACATTCCAAGGTCGTTTACCAATAAGTCAACTCCCAATTGACTTTTTTCACTATAAGGCTACTCTAAAAAACTAAGTGTCTCAATTCTCATTACAACCACTACGAGCTTGAACCACCCAACTCCAACACATAATAAACAACTAAACAAGGCGTAACCAGACAGAAACAAGAATAACGGTGCAAATTCTACGGAACGATCGGCCGGGTCATTACAGTAACGGTCATGTCTTGAATTGCTTCTTATCCGACTACAAGTTTGTATCTGGTGTGAACATGATTGAATCACTACTGATTGACATGCGTTTTCCTAATTCATCAATCTTTTTAGATCGATTTTACCGTATACGAGAACATGGAAGTCGTGATGTCCCACATGTTTAATTTTCTTTTAAAGATGCTATTACCAGTTCAACTCTCTATAAGCTCTAGATTTTTTTTCTTTTTGATCAATAAGGATAATATATTAATAACTAGGCATCCAGTTTTGACATATTACAAACACCTACAGTAGGATTATTGCCTTCTATGGCGGCGTCATTACCTAAAGCAGTCAACCTAGTACAAACATAAGAGAAAATATATTTTACACAATAAAGTCCCTCCACATCTCTTTGATATTTTTCAATCGCTGGCTCTGAGGGTGTTGAAAAGAGATAAAGTTAATTTATGTTGGACTGCATTAAAGTTTCCGTAGCCAAAGCATGTGCCACTTCATTCCTCTACCTGAAGCTATGCTTGAGAGCTACTTGTTCTTTCTGTCTTGCTTGGTGCAACAACCACCTGCAATCATGGACTAAGTTTGTGTAAGTAAGGTGATAATTTTCTAGAATATTTATCACTTCCGATACATCTGTTTCTATTTCCACTGGGACTAGGTTGTATTTTAGTATTGCATGGAGACATTCTTGAAGGGCCTGGAGCTCCACTTGTGTAGATGAAAGAGTGAGCACCTTTTTGTTGAATGCCATAATCCAGAATTTTGCACTGTTCCTTACCACGCCATCAACCCCTCCTTGGCATATGTTTTTGTTGAAAGCTCCATCTATATTAATCTTAATCCAGACCTTTGGAGGGAGGGGGTTATGCCACTTTATTTTAATAGGTTAGTGGGTGGTGTTTGTCGTACATTTTGTAGTCATAAGTTTGTATTCTAGTGCATGGTTTATAATGATATTCTAATCTAGATGGTAAGCTGTATTATTATGATTATTGTGGTTTCTATTTTTCCATATTTGCCATAATGCAAACGGGAAGACCTCTTGCCACTGGAGGTATTTATGTGAGAAGTTAGTATTAGTTTATCTAACATGATCAATCCAGTGGTTGTAGTTGTTTTTACGGTTATAAGTAATTCCATAAGCCCACCACAAGTGGTTAATCATGTCACATTCCCAAAAAATATGGTGTATGGTTTCTTCTCCTTGTTTGCATGTTGGACATAATGGATTAATATTACTTCTTATTTTCGGTAGGTATGATCTTGTGGGGAGTCGTTCATGGTAACATTTTCAAATAATTTATTTTATTTTATTTGGGCAATGTAATTTCCAGATCCAAGTGAAATATTTTAGATTATTCTCGTTGTTATCAATGATTTTGTAGCAAGACGTAGTTGAGAATATGACATTTGAAGTGAGACTCCATATATTGTTATTACCAATATTGCGATAGTTAGGAATACTAATAGCGTAAATACTGTCAGTAACATGTGTTGGGATTTCGAGGGATATTGTTGATAAAGACCACTGATCCCCATTTCTAATGTTGCCTATTGTAATATTGTTTTCGTATTTTTGTAGGGGTCCTTCGATAGCTTTTCTAATTTTCATTACATTAGGAATCCAATTTGATTCCCAAATATTAAGAGTTGAATTGTGGTTAATGTCCGATCTTGTACCTATATTACAATAATACCAACCTTTCAGTAGACTTTTCCAGATAAAGGTGTTTATGTTATTTTTCCTAGTACTTGCATATTTACTGTATAAGACTTTGGCCCATATGGTATTTGTATTGTTAAGAACTCTCTATGCTGGGCTTTTTAGAAGCGCCATGTTTTTACTTTTGGCTTTTCTGATCCTAATCCCCCATGCATTTGTCTTTTGTCATAGTATTCCAGTTGAGAAGGTGTAGTTTTCTTTTTTCTGGAGAGGAATTCCATATGAAGTCTCTTTGGAATTTATCAATGTTCTTAAGAGTTTGACTTGGCAGTAGGGAGTATTGCATGATGTGATTCGGGATACTATTACGCGTAGAGGAAGCTAAGGTGCTTCTTCCAGCAGTATTAAGCCATTTAGCTTTCCAATTCCCTAATTTTGCCCTCATTTTATCTACCACAAATTGGTAGTCTTTTGGTTTGGGGTTGGAGTTTATAATTGGAAATCCTAGGTAGGTACCAAAATTATCACTAAGTTTGATATTGAAGAGGGACGACAGTTCCATTTTTATTGCTTTAGTGCAATTTTAATAACTTGTCCTGATAATTGGCAGAAATTATCAAGGCTTTCCAAGATAGTGAGTGAAGTTTTGGTATTTTCCCTGCCCATTAAGGTTAGGCCATCAACGAAGAATAAGTGGAATAAGGGAGGGCTTGCTGGGGTAATTTTTATAGTATCCCATTTCCTAATGCCTATTTTGTGGTTGATCATTTTTGAAAGCATTTCCATGCACCGTATGAAAATATATTGGGACATTGGGTCTCCTTGTCTAATACCTCTCGTTGGTATGAATGATTCCGATTTTGATCCATTAACCAGGACGGTGTAGTTGGGGGAAGTGATGCAAGACATGATTAATTTGATTATTTTTTGGGGGAACTTGAAGTAATTCATAGTCCTATGGACGAAAGACCATTCTAGCTTGTCGAAGGCTTTTTCAAGATCTATCTTTAGGAGCATATGTCCTTTTTTGGACTTTGAATTTTTAATGTATTTCATTACTTCTTGAACTATGATCGCATTGTCACAAGCTCTTCTTCCTTTGATGAAACTAGCTCGGTGTGGTCCAATTAGTTTGGTAAGGTAGGTTTTCATCCTATTGGCAATTATTTTAGTAATGGCTTTGTAGATAGTATTACAAAAGGCTAATAGGTCTAAAATTTCTCAAATTATTAGCATTTTCAAATTTGGGAATTAGGAAAATGTAGGTGTTATTGATGTCACCAGGAATGTGGCTTTCCCTAAACACTTTGAAAAAAGTCATTGACTTTTTCTCTAATATTTTTCCAATATTTTTGAAAGAAAAAAGGGTGCAAGCCATCTGGGCCTGGTGCTTTATAAGGATTAAAGGAAAAGATTGCCTTAGAGATTTTAGAGTCCATTAATGGATAGTCTAGGCATGAGAGGTTGATATTCTGGTCTATAGGGGTCACATTTATTTTGGTATGCCAAGTTGAGAGTGTGTGATCGGTTGTAAATAAATCTTGGAAGTAATTAACTGTGTGGAGCATGGTGGAGTTGCGGTCATCTATCCAATTACCCATATCATCTTTGAAAAAATTTATTTTGTTGTTTCTTCTTCTATTAGTGGAGGTGATGTGGAAGAATTTTGTATTTGCGTCACCATCATTCATCCACATAATCCTAGACCTTAGTTTCCAATAGTCTTCTTCCAACTTGAGTATGTCATTATACTTATTTTTAGATTTATCTCTAATTGATGTAGGAATAAACTAGTGTTGTATTTAGGGTTGTTTTGTATTCCTCCTAGTCCAAGGATTTTTTTTTTGTGAATACTTCCAAAAACATCTCTACTCCATACCCTAATTTCTTTTTCAAAGGAGCTAGTGGTTGTTAGGAGGTCGTTAATGTCTCGGTTTCTTTTTACTATATTAATGAAATACGGGTATGTGCACCACATTGACTCCAACTGGAAAGGTTTATCAATATAAGTAGATTTTTTGTTTTTTAGAGAGATCAATATAGGATCGTGGTCAGAAAGTGTCTTGGGTAGGTGTACTATTGAAGCTTCTGGATATTGGTCTAGACATTCCATATTGGCATACACCCTATCTAAATGCTCCATAATAAAGCCTTTTCCTTTTCTTCTATGGTTTACCATGTAAATTTGCAACCCTTATAACCTAGGTCAAGGAGTTTACAATAATTTAGGCTAGCTAGAAGTTTCTTAGCTCTATTTTGGTTCACTGCCCTTCCCCCAAATTTTTCTTGTGCCATAATAACGTCCTTAAAATCCCCTCTCAGTAGCCAAGCACCCATATATTGGTTATACAAGTTTTCAATATTATGCCACATAATATCTCTATTATTCTTGTCAGTACTAGCATATATCGAACTAAAAAGCCAATGTTTGTGGTTTGGTTTTACCTCGATCATGGCGTGTATTTCTTGGTTCCTTCTAATGAAGTTGTTCACTACAAATCTTGCATGGTTCCATAAGATCACCATTCCTCCAGATTGCCCCTCTGCTGGAACCTCTATCATTTCTGTGAAGTTGAACTCCTCCAAGATTGAGATATGGTTAGCCATCCTTATTTCAAGCAGTATTACCATGCTGGGCCTATGTGTGTCCATTATTTCTCTAATGTTTCTTCTAAAATTTGCATTGTTTTCACCTCGGATGTTCCAAATTAGGAAATTAATTGGTTGATTCATCATTAATGGGTTGGGGTGGTTTTGGTTGTTCTCCCTCGTTGCTATTGTAGTGCTCCTCTTATGGGATGGTACTAGAATTACTACATTTTTTCCTACTGTTGGATTATGTGAAGGCCTTATGTCTATCGAGCACTTGAACATTGTTAGTGGACATCTGATGATGCACTTCGTGTCCAGACATTCCTTGAAGATTAATGTTTTTACCTTGCTTAGGTTTGAGAATGGCGCCCTGGGTTCTCCATGATGTGGAAGGTGCTCTACCTCCTCCTCCTCCTCTTGGGTTTCCTCCTGGTTTTGCATGTCCATCCGTTGTTGTGCATGACCTTCAGTCCCCATTGGTTAGTGCTATTGAGGGACTTGTTGTGGTGGTGTTTGTTGCACAGCCCATCGAGTGAAATATGGGGTTCACAATGGAAAGTTCCTCTGGTGCAAAGAGGGGTGGGTTGAGATAAATGTTCTGGGGCATTATAGTGTTGGGGTTGCCCGGTATGTTCCATATTTCCTGCATGTTGTTGGCTAGGTTCTGGTTCATCGAGGGGGCCGGTGGTTGCAAGATATTGTTCATCCACATCTGATTGATGTATTTGGTCATGGCAAGGTGCATGCCTTCTGAGATCAACTGGGCTAGGTAGTTTGTGTTTTGGATGATGAGAACTGAGTCCTTCCCGTTGATTTGCATGTTGAAGAGATTGCATGTCCCAATAATGCCAGTTCGATCCAGGATAATGGTTGATGGTTGGGAGGGTTTGGTGGTTAAGCATAAATCACTGGTGGAGTAGGGAGTTGTGGGGGTAGTGGTGGTAGGTTGTCCATTGGATATGGTGTTGGAGACGTTGGAGTTGAATAAACATGTATCTCCTCCTTAAGGTGAATGGTGTTCGAGGCATATTGGATATTATGGTCATTTAATATAGGGGTGCATTGGTTAGAAGTAGAGGCTTTGATGACGGGTTTGGGATATTTGCTATGATAAGGTCTATTTGCATGCATGAAGATAGCTTTAGCGTATGGGATTTAACATGATCCTTTGGAGATATTATGTCCGACATTTGTTGGTCGATTTCTGCCAAGTGTCCTACTAAAGATGGTTGTTTATTGGCATGCAAATTATATTAGGGGGGTTTGTCAGTGAATTATAATTAATGGGGGAACAATTTGCTTCACTTTGAACTTCATGTATGATTGAAATTTTTCCCAGTCCCTATACGAGTTGCTTGATTCTAACAAGCTTTGGCGAGAAAGTGCATTTTAATATCCAGTGATTTTGGTGGGATTGAGATCGTTAGGTGGCTGTCATTAGGGTGATCTGGCATTGCTTATGGCTATGGTATTCTTTGGGGATTTGGGTGGTGTTAGTAGAGAGAAGGAGGACCTTCTCTCTATAATTCTCCTAGAAAACAACTAACGGTGTACTTCCTCTAATTTTTCAAAAGGACCCTGCCAAAAATTTTAAAGATGATTTTGAAGGTTCAACTTTCTATAAACTCTAGTTTTTCAAAAAGTACCATGCTAAAAAATTTGAAATAAAAAAATGTCTTCCCTGCAGGTTGATCCCACGACATCAAGTCAAGTAGGAAAAATAAAGCGCTTGACGATTACGTCATAGGCTGCTATATGCATAAATGGTCATTTATATTTTATATGGCTTGCTATTTTTTTATTTTTTATTTTTGCATATATATTTCTATATAGTAAAATTTTCCAACCATCCGATGATGACACCGCTTGGGTAAACTTGTGTCCGCCCTTGTCCACGAATGTAACAAGAGGTTTAATTATAGGATAAATTTTAATTGTAGAATTATTTTCATTCCTCGAATTGCCTATATAACAAAAAACTTTTAATGAATTGAATAATAAAATTCTAATGATCTATATTGCGACACAAAAATTAAATTGCAAGTTAAATCGGACACATATAAAACGGCATTTAGGAGTTTTTTGTAAAAATTGCACGGAGCGCCCTAATTGGTCGTCTCCATTTAACCTATACCCATTTTTTTAAAAGTTTTAACTTATACCCACTTATTAAACAACTTCAGGCCTCTTTCTCCTCTTCCTTCTCCTCCTTCGTTTTCTGAATGCTGAAGATTGAGATATTGTTATGTGTTCTAGCCTGATGATTCAGTTTGATCTTATTACAATAATTTAACCTCTTAGATATTTTAGCTTTATAGGAACATTGGTTTTTGGTTCTAATTTATCTGTAGCAACTTGTTTTCATGTCGAAAATATTTTTCATTCTTTAATCTTTGAAATGAACAGCTCTAAGAAATTCATTGTTGTTTTAATCTTGTTCAATCGCTGTCAATCATGATCTATTAAATTCATTGTTGTTTTAGAACTTCAGTTCTAAGAATGCTGAAGCTCAGCAAATATAAACAAAAACTTCAGCTCCTAGAATGCTGAAGTTCAGCAAATACAAAACAAACTTCAACCCTGAAGTTCATCACAAACAGAACAAAACTTCAGCTAAAACATGCTGAAGTTCAGCAAATACATAATAAAGCTTCAGCTAAAACATGTTGAAGTTCAACAAATACAGAACAAAGCTTCAACTACTAGAATGCTGAAGTTCAACAATTAAAAACAAAAACTTCAGCCAACACATGATGTTGTTTTATTGAACTGAAGTTTGCCATTTGCACTATGAACTGAAGTTTGCGTGATTGCCTTTGCAAGTCAAGCCAAACTTCATGCAAAAATATCTGAAGTTTTGCTACACTTCAGGCAAAAATTTTGTAAAAATTGCACGGGGCGTCCTAATTGGTCACCCCTATTTAACCTATACCCACTTCTTAAAAAGGTTTTAACTTGTACCCATTTTTTAAACAACTTCAGGCCTCTTTCTCGCCCTCCTCCTCCTCCTCCTCCTCCCCCTTCTCCTCCTTCTCCTCCTTCTTCTCCTTCTTCTCCTTCTTCTCCTTCTTCTCCTTCTTCTTCTTCTTCTTCTTCTTCTTATTCTTCAGTTGATAATAATTTTAAATGGTGGTTGTGAATATATTTTAATGTAGTTTATGATATTTTGCAATTGTGAGCTGTTATGATGCTTTATTTTTTTACTATTGCTTAGGGTTTCTTCTTCTTAATTTTATTAATTGCAAAATGGGTTTATTAGATTTATTGTTGTTTTGACAAATTGATGATTGGGGTTTGTTCATGATGATATTTGGAGGTTATGTTTCAAATTTTGAGCTCATTCGGAGTAGATTTAGGTATTAAATCGTATATTGGGTTGTTATAATTCGAAGAAAAAATTTCTGGTTCTGACAATTTTCACTTCAGACTTATTGGCCTTAAGTGAATGAAAACCTTTGTTGCACTTCAGACTTTTTGGCGTTAAGTGCATCTGAAGTGCAATTTTTCACTTCAGACTTATTGGTCTTAAGTGTAGCAAAACGTTTGTTGCACTTCAGACCTTTTGACCTTAATTGCATCTGAAGTGCAATTTTTCACTTCAAACTTATTGGCCTTAAGTGCATCTGAAGTGCAAATTTTCACTTCAGACTTATTAGCCTTAAGTAAATGAAAACGTTTGTTGCACTTCAGACTTTTTGGCCTAAGTGCATCTGAAATGCAATGTTTCACTTCAGACTTATTGGCCTTAAGTGCATTTGAAATGCAACTTTTCACTTCAGACTTATTAGCCTTAAGTGGATGAAACCATTGGTTGCACCTCAGACCTATTTGGCCTTAAGTGCATTTAAAGTGTAATTTTTTCACTTCAAGCATTTTTTCTTAGAACTTCAAACCCGACAAGCTGAAGTTGATCCTATAATGGGTACACTTGCAAACTTTTTTGCAAAGTGGTTATAGATTTAATTGTGACCTCAAAACCGAGTATAGATGCAAAAGCCTCAAAAAATTTTGCTACTTCAGGCCCGTATGCCTGAAGTTACGCAAAAAGTGGGTACGCTTGTAATTTCTTTTGTAAAGCGGATATAAATTAAAATGTGATCCGAAAAGCGAATACAGATGCAAATGCCCGAATTTTTTTAATCAAATTTGATTCAACCTGCTTTAGTAACTTCATTATTACTTGTATCCGACAAACCAACAGGGCATCTTTAAATATTTCGTATGTCACATATATTCTTCAAACTGCGTGTCATACAATTGGAGGATCCGTATAAATGATTCAAAAAATATTATTATTATGCTTACCGTTCATCTTGTCACTCACATTTGGCTTTTGATTATTCAATATCTCAAGCAAGGCTTGCCACGGTTTGTTGCTCAAGCCAGAAGGTCTCTTTTTCCTTTATTCATCGTGAACGCTGCTTAGCCGCCTCCTTCATAGTTTGAATTTTTGATAACACGATAGAATTTGTGTGTTACGCAACAAGATAGCTAGATTAAATAACTTATTTGTCACCCTACTAAAATATATATTTTCCTCTTTTTTATTAAAGCATTGAAATTAATATGACAATATAATAGAGTTTGTGAATTATGCAATGTGATATCTAGTTAATACAACATGACTTCCTACTAATTTTTCATAACGTGTGCATGACATTATTCATCGATTTTGATTGATCTTACCGCCATCTTTACCGCTCAACCTTAGCATATTTTGGTCCGAATTTGATCATTAAACGCAATTGAATAACATGATAGAGTTTGCGTGTTATGCAACAAGATAGTAAAATTAAATAATTATGCAACAAGATAGTTAAATTAAATAACTTGCTTGTCACCCTGCTGAAATATACTTTTTCCTCTTCTTTATTCAAAGCATGGATAATAATATGACAATGTTGTAGAATTTGTGAATTATACAACATGATATCTAGTTAATACAACATGACTTCCTACTAATTTTTCATAACGTGCGCACGACATTATTCATCGATTTTGATTGATTTTACCGCCATCTTTACCGCTCAACCTTAGCATATTTTGGTCCGAATTTGTTCATTAAACGCAATTGAATAACATGATAGAGTTTGCGTGTTATGCAACAAGATAGTTAAATTAAATAACTTGCTTGTCACCCTGCTGAAATATACTTTTTCCTCTTCTTTATTCAAAGCATGGAAAATAATATGACAATGTTGTAGAATTTGTGAATTATACAATATGATATCGAGTTAATACAACATGACTTCCTACTAATTTTTCATAATGTGTGCATGACATTATTCATCGATTTTGATTGATCTTACCTCCATCTTTGCCGCTCAACCTTAGCATAATTTGGTCCGAATTTGTTCATTAAACGCAATTGAATAATATGATAGAGTATGCGTGTTATGCAATAAGATTGTTAGATTAAATAACTTGCTTGTCACCCTGCTGAAATATACTTTTTCCTTTTCTTTATTCAAAGCATTGAAAATAATATGACAATGTTGTAGAATTTGTGAATAATGCAATATGATATCTAGTTAATACAACATGACTTCCTACTAATTTTTCATAATGTGTGCATGACATTATTCATCGATTTTGATTAATCTTACCGCCATCTTTGCCGCTCAACCTTAGCATAATTTGGTCCGAATTTGTTCATTAAACGCATTTGAATAACATGATAGAGTTTGCGTGTTATGCAATAAGATTGTTAGATTGAATAACTTGCTTGTCACCGTGGTGAAATATACTTTTTCCTCTTCTTTAATCAAAGCATTGAAAATAATAAGACAAAGTTGTAGAATTTGTGAATTATGCAATATGATATCTAGTTAATACAACATGACTTCCTACTAATTTTTCATAATGTGTGCATGACATTATTCATCGATTTTGATTGATCTTACCGCTCAACCTTAGCATATTTGGTCTGAATTTGTTCATTAAACGCAATTGAATAACATGATAGATTTTGCGTGTTATGCAACAAGATAGTTAAATTAAACAACTTGCTTGTCACCCTGCTGAAATATACTTTTTCCTCTTCTTTATTCAAAGCGTTGAAAATAATATGACAATGTTGTAGAATTTGTGAATTATGCAATATGATATCTAGTTAATACAATATGATTTCCTACTAATTTTTCATAACGTGTGCATGAAATCATTCATCGATTTTCATTGCACTTACCATCATCTTTGTCGCTCAACCTTAGCGTATTTTGGTCCGAATTTGTTCATTAAACGCAATTGAATAACATGATAGAGTTTGCGTGTTATGCAACAAGATAGTTAGATTGAGTAACTTGCTTGTCACCGTGGTGAAATATACTTTTTGCTCTTCTTAAATTAAAGCATTGAAAATAATATGACAATGTAGTAGAATTTGTGAATTATGCAATATGATATCTAGTTAATACAACATGACTTCCTACTAATTTTTCATAATGTGTGCATGACATTATTCATCGATTTTGATTGATCTTACCGCCATGTTTACCGCTCAACCTTAGCATATTTTGGTCCGAATTTGTTCACTAAACGCAATTGAATAACATGATAGAGTTTGCGTGTTATGCAACAAGATAGTTAAATTAAATAACTTGCTTCTCACCCTGCTGAAATATACTTTTTCCTCTTCTTTATTCAAAGCATTGAAAATAATATGACAATGTTGTAGAATTTGTGAATTATACAATATGATATCTAGTTAATACAACATGACTTCCTACTAATTTTTCATAATGTGTGCATGACATTATTCATCGATTTTGATTGATCTTACCGCCATCTTTGCCGCTCAACCTTAGCATAATTTGGTCCGAATTTGTTCATTAAACGCAATTGAATAACATGATAGAGTTTGCGTGTTATGCAATAAGATTGTTAGATTAAATAACTTGCTTGTCACTCTGCTGAAATATAATTTTTCCTCTTCTTTATTCAAAGCATTGAAGATAATATGACAATGTAGTAGAGTTTGTGAATTATGCAATATGATATCTAGTTACTACAACATGATTTCCTACTAATTTTTCATAACGTGTGCATGGCATCATTCATCGATTTTGATTGCACTTATCGTTATCTTTGTCGCTCAACCTTAGCGTATTTTGGTCCGAATTTGTTCATTAAACGCAATTGAATAACATGATAGAGTTTGCGTGTTATGCAATAAGATAGTTAAATTAAATAACTTGCTAGTCACCCTGCTGAAATATACTTTTTCCTCTTCTTTATTCAAAGCATTGAAAATAATATGACAATTTAGAAGAATTTGTGAATTATGCAATATGATATTTAGTTAATACAACATGATTTTCTATTAATTTTTCATAACGTGTGCATGACATTATTCATCGATTTTGATTGATCTTACCGCCATCTTTGCCGCTCAACTTAGCATAATTTGGTCCGAATTTGTTCATTAACCGCAATTGAATAACATGATAGAGTTTGTTTGTTATGCAATAAGATTGTTAGATTGAATAACTTTCTTGTCACCGTGCTGAAATATACTTTTTTCCTTTATTTTATTTAAAGCATTGAAAATGATATGACAATGTAGTAGAGTTTGTGAATTATGCAATATGATATATAGTTAATACAACATGACTTCCTAGTAATTTTTCATAACGTGTGCATGACATTATTCATCGATTTTGATTGATCGTACCACCATCTTTACCGATCAACCTTAGCATATTTTGGTCCGAATTTGTTCATTAAACGCAATTGAATAACATGATAGAGTTTGCGTGTTATGCAACAAGATAGTTAAATTAAATAACTTGCTTGTCACCCTGCTGAAATATACTTTTTCCTCTTCTTTATTCAAAGCATTGAAAATAATATGACAATATTGTAGAATTTGTGAATTATGCAATATGATATCTAGTTAATACAACATGACTTCCTACTAATTTTTCATAATGTGTGCATTACATTATTCATCGATTTTGATTGATCTTACCGCCATCTTTTCCGCTCAACCTTAGCATAATTTGTTCATTAAACGCAATTGAATAACATGATAGAGTTTGCGTGTTATGCAATAAGATTGTTAGATTAAATAACTTGCTTGTCACCCTGCTGAAATATACTTTTTCCTCTTCTTTATTCAAAGCTTTGAAGATAATATGATAATGTAGTAGAGTTTGTGAATTATGCAATATGATATCTAGTTACTACAACTTGATTTCCTACTAATTTTTCATAACGTGTGCATGACATCATTCATCGATTTTGATTGCACTTACCGTCATCTTTGTCGCTCAACCTTAGTTTATTTTTGCCCGAATTTGTTCATTAAACGCAATTGAATAACATGATAGAGTTTGCGTGTTATGCAATAAGATAGTTAAATTAAATAACTTGCTTGTCACCCTGCTGAAATACTTTTTCCTCTTCTTTATTCAAAGCATTGAAAATAATATGACAATGTAGTAGAGTTTGTGAATTATGCAATATGATATCTAGTTAATACAACATGATTTCTACTAACTTTTCATAACGTGTGCATGGCCTCATTCATCGATTTTGATTGCACTTACCGTCATCTTTGTCGCTTAACCTTAGCGTATTTTGGTCCGAATTTTTTCATTAAACGCAATTGAATAAGATGATAGAGTTTGTGTGTTATGCAACAAGATAGTTCGATTGAATAACTTGCTTGTCACCGTGGTGAAATATACTTTTTCCTCTTCTTTAATTAAAGCATTGAAAATAATATGACAATGTAGTAGAGTTTGTGAATTAGTCAATATGATATCTTGTTAATACAACATGATTTCCTACTAATTTTTCATAACGTGTGCATGACATTTCATCGATTTTGATTGCACTTACCATCATATTTGTCGCTCAACCTTAGCGTATTTTGGTTTAAATGCAATTGAATAACATGATAGAGTTTGTGTGTTATGCAACAAGATAGTTAGATTGAAAAACTTGCTTGTTACCGTGGTGAAATATACTTTTTCCTCTTCTTTAATTAAAGCATTGAAAATAATATGACAATGTAGTAGAGTTTGTGAATTATGCGATATGATATCTAGTTAATACAACATGATTTCCTACTAATTTTTCATAACGTGTGCATGACATCATTCATCGATTTTGATTGAACTAACCGTCATCTTTTTCGCTTAACCTTAGCGTATTTTGGTCCGAATTTATTCATTAAATGCAATTGAATAACATGATAGAGTTTGCGTGTTATGCAACATGATAGTTAGATTGAATTACTTGCTTGTCACCGTGGTGAAATATTTTTTTTTCTCTTCTTTAATTAAAGCATTGAAAATAATATGACAATGTAGTAAAGTTTGTGAATTATGCAATATGATATCTAGTTAATACAACATGATTTCCTACTAATTTTTCATAACGTGTGCATGACATCATTCATCAATTTTGATTGTACTTACCATCATCTTTGTCGCTTAACCTTAGCGTATTTTTGTCCGAATTTGTTCATTAAATACAATTGAATAACATGATAGAGTTTGCGTGTTATGGAACAAGATTGTTAGACTGAATAACTTGCTTGTCACCATGGTGAAATATACTTTTTCCTCTTCTTTAATTAAAGCATTGAAAATAATATGATAATGTAGTAGAGTTTGGGAATTAGTCAATATGATATCTAGTTAATACAACATGATTTCCTACTAATTTTTTATAACATGTGCATGACATCATTCATCGATTTTGATTGAACTTACCGTCATCTTTTTCGCTTAACCTTAGCGTATTTTGGTCCGAATTTATTCATTAAATGCAATTGAATAACATGATAGAGTTTGCGTGTTATGCAACACGATAGTTAGATTGAATTACTTGCTTGTCACCGTGGTGAAATATATTTTTTTCTCTTCTTTAATTAAAGCATTGAAAATAATATGACAATGTAGTAAAGTTTGTGAATTATGCAATATGATATCTAGTTAATACAACATGATTTCCTACTAATTTTTCATAACGTGTGCATGACATCATTCATCAATTTTGATTGTGCTTACCATCATCTTTGTCGCTTAACCTTAGCGTATTTTTGTCCGAATTTTTTCATTAAATGCAATTGAATAACATGATAGAGTTTGCGTGTTATGGAACAAGATTGTTAGACTGAATAACTTGCTTGTCACCGTGGTGAAATATACTTTTTCCTCTTCTTTAATTAACGCATTGAAAATAATATGACAATGTAGTAGAGTTTGTGAATTATGCAATATGATATCTAGTTAATACAACATGATTTCCTACTAATTTTTCATAACATACGCATGATATCTCTCATCGATTTTGATTACTATTACCGCCATCTTTGCCGCTCAACCTTAGCGTATTTTTGATCAATTTTGTTCATTAAACGCGCGTACAGATGGGGTCATTTTCACAATGTTGTTAATTTCGGGAATAAAATTGTATGACCACCCCGATAGCAAGCACGAGGATGGAATTTAATTTGTCGCTTAATTTGGGCCTATGGAAAATCGTAAATAAACATTGCTATCACAGGTGGTGTTAATCAGCATCATGATTGAACTGTAGTACTATTTTATGTGCTAAACATGATTATTTAGTAGGTCATAGCAAAACCAACACAATCTTTAAGATTTTCTTTGATGATAATTAGCAGCCAAATCTACTTATAATTATGTATCACTTCGTACTTATCCGAATTGCTTTAATAAATAATTAGATTAGACGGTTCACAGATTTAAGTTAATAGCATACGTTGTTCTTTTTTTTTTTCCGTTTAAAAACACATTATCTAACTTATACCTAATTATATTCGGTTAAAAGAAATTATATATTGCATATTACCTAATTATACCTAATTCTTTTTTAAGCTAGTGGTCTTTTTTATTATTTCTTTAATTTCTTCCCGTGATAGTGGACGATGATTCACTTAACATCCACTTCAGTTATATTAACTTAATATCATTAGTAATATGCTAATCTTCACATAAAATAACCACTTGAAATATGAAAATATAGCAGTTGAATATTTTTTTCACATTAATTTAAGATAATAAAATAGTATTAACATTTACTAATTCAAGTAATTGAGGACTGCAAAGCCTAATTTCATACTTAAATAAGAACGAGGAGCAAGACAAAACAGAACTAAGATGGTGTTTGGATTGGCTTATTTAAGTGTTTATTGGCGTTTAAAACACTTTTTTAGTTTTTGTGGTGTTTGCCAATGATAAAAAGTTCTTAAAAATACTTACTCTTAAGCATGCAAAGTACAAAAATAAGCCAAAAGTTAGGTTTTACCAACTTATGACTTTTGACTTTTAGCTTGTAAGTTATTTTTTAAAAGTCAATCCAAACACATCTAAGCGGATAGGAGCCGCAACAGTCACGTTCGGAATTTGCCACACTAATTAAATTTTAAATAGTTTTGGAAAAGAATATATTTTAGATAGAAGCGCTCAAAACTACATGGTACAATTCCTACGGAAAAAAAGAAGAAGAATCTTTATACAAATAGCCGGCCTAATTTACTATTATTTTTCCTAATAAGTGGTAGCCCAAGAGCTTGAAACATAGACCTATTTCAAGGAAAAAGAACAAGGATGTAATATTTTGTAAAAAGTCATATCATTCCTGTTAATTTGACCTGTCTTACTTTTGCGTAATTTAAATTAATTTCATTTTTATTAATTTAACACTTGATGGATCAACAACTACTAAAAATTGTATATCTACATAATGTATCTCCATCCCTTCTTGTTTGGAAGGGAGGTTAAATTTGGAATATCAAAAAGAAATATTCTTTTTCTCTCAAGTTACAAAAATCCTCAATTTCCCATTCATAATTAGCTAATTAATTATTTCTCTATCAGCTCAAGATTTCATTATCCAGACAAATCATGAAAGGCAAGATTTCTTAGTCTTTGTAAACATCAAACGAAAAGTTAAAATAAAGCACATGCTGTAGGTCCGATTAGTAATATTTCTCTATTTTGATTGGAGATTTCAAGGTGATGAAATTTTATTGGAAAATCAAAAAGAGAGTAGATGTGCTACATAAGGTCTTCAGGTTTTAATCTCCTTGAGGCTGATATTTGACATGCCCTCCCCAAAATATTTAAGGCAGTTCGATGTATGATGTATTTCGTGTTTATGCAGGATTCGTGATAGAACCACATTTCAAGGGGTACGATGTAAGCCGCCTACTACGATGTAAATATTAATGATCAATTCTTCGGTTCGAATCGGTGACCTATATGTCACACAAAATAATTTGTTCGCAAAAAATTATTATCAAAAACTGAGAAAGAAGATTTCTTCTCTTAAAAGTGGTCCATGAAAAATCAACTGCTTTCTTATGGTTCTATGAACTGTTTTCTTTTGTTTTTTGTGTGGATACATTGTTCTAGGATGTTGAAGACATTTGTGAAATTGAATTGTTCTTGGATGTCGGTCAATTAAATTTTAAAAAAATAAAATAAATAATTGTCGAAAAAACCGATCGAAGTGGGTCTGTATTTTACTTATGTAATTAAAAAATGCATAATCTGACAATCGAACAGGGGTCTGTACTGTGGCAGGATACTATTCTACAACTAGACCATTGGTGCATTTTATTTTAATACTGTTATTTATTTCATTTATACTCTTTAATTATATTTTTACGCGAAAATAACCGATCGATGTCAGTCGATTTTATTAAAAGATAAAATTACCGAATGAATTGGTCGGTTTTTAAAAATGGCCAGCAGAATTAACCGACCGATTTCTGTTGATTTTTTTTAGTATTAAATTTGATTTATTTTAAATAAAAAATCGACCAAAAACAAATTTGCGGGACGCAAAAATAATTTCCACTTTGTTGCACCAAAGAAAATCGACTAAAATTGATCGGTTTTGTAAAAAAATAAATTAAAAAATAAAATATTTTGACAAAAACCGACCAACTTCGGTCGGTTTTTCAACCGATTTTTTGACAGATCAAAATCGTCCATCGACCGCAGTCAGATTTTACCGAATTTCTAGCACTATCTCTTTATTGGCAACAAAATTGTTAAAATAAAGTCATTTGCATTTATAGATTATCAGATTAACTTAAGGAAGATCAAATCCTTGATAAAGGAAAGAGATTCTGCATATGTATCACTCACGCATTTTAATGAATTATATGTATTCGCGAGACTAATTTGAAAATACTATAAAAATATGCAAGAACAAATCATTTTTATCAGAAATATTCCTCTAATAAATTCACTGAAAATTTTTATAGTCAATGGAATATATAGACTGTGATTGATAAAAGGTGAAAAATGCATGTTTTGAATATGTTTGTGTGTTATTTCGTGTGTGAGTTGTGAGAATTCACACCCTTTTGAAATGAAAATATGCTCATTACGTATTTCTTATGCGTACGAACAAACTTGCGTGGAAAAGAATCAAATGGGAGAAAAATTGGTGAAAAAAATAGCCGAAGAGAAAAGTCTCGGACAACGAAGCGAGGTTCACTTCGCTAGACTGGGATCAAAGCAGAAGAAACCAGAAAAGTCCCGAACAGCGAAGCGAAGTTCACTTCACCAGACTAGGACTGGAGCAGAAAAGATCAACTTGTCCAATCAGAATTAGAAGAAGCCAAATTCGCCCCATACAAATCCTAGTTGCTATAAATACATCTTAAAACATGCTTTTGAGGGGGAGCCACTATTTTGGAGAGAGAGAAGACTTTGGAAGGCAAGAACACGCTTGGAATACGGAGAAGGATTTAACATCACATTTTTTCCTCTTTCTTCCTAACTTTCCATTGTTATGCGTTCTAGTGTTGTATTTTTACATACTAACATGAATAGCTAATTTCCTATCTAGGGTTTTGATGGAACTTTTTGGAGGATGAATTCTTGTTACATTTTTGTATAATTGAGCCTTTGAATTTCTCTATTTGCTTAACTACGTGCTTATTTCAGTTGATTGAAGAGCTCTCAATTGATTGTACCTATTTATTATGTATTGCTTGGAAAATGGTATATATTTAGGTAGTTGTTGAACAGCATCACTCCTTACTTATATGAAGAATCAATAGGATGGTTTAAAGGTGGCATTAGGAATAACGAAACCTTTGTGCGATCTTAGTGAGGGGTGAATTAGTGCAAGCTAACGTAGTTCGGAACATTACATCTAGTAAATTGTGTTAGTTGCTCGGAAGAGAATTACGACACCAGAAGTACTCACGATCGGTAGAGAATACTTAGACAAATTTATAGGAAATGTACCAGTAAGATTCCGAAAATTGAAAAAATCATAACTTTAGGCCTCCTTAATCTTGCCTCCAACTGATAGTCTCCTTAGTTGATAATTTTATCACTTTTAATATTTGTTAGTTAATTAGTTAAAAATATAAATTTCAATCATTATAATTTAGAAAATTATTCAAACTTACCTTCTTAGTAATATTGAATAATTATAGCAAAATTTTAGTCTCTGTAAGATTCGACTCGAAACTCTTAAACTGAATTATATTTATAGCAATTTTTTATCCTTTTCTGAACTAAAGTTGAACATGAGCGGTGATCAATTAAATTGTATCCTTGTCCTTTTTCCTTGATCTCTAGCTACTCCCTCCCTCGTCTTGAAAAGGCAAAAACAATAACAAGTTAGAAGTCGGACAGTATAACTCAAGTTGTTTTAGGAATTATTGGACATTGAATGCTTTATCATATGAGAAATGTTATGAAGTGTTCCTTTTTCATTAGTAGTTAGAAATTTTTGAACAAACTTTGAATAAAAAGAAAAGAAAAAAGTAACGTGTATACGGGTAAAATCGAGCTTAATGAGCACTCCGATTTTTTGGTGAGGAAAACCGAGTAAGGACGTGACTGCAAGGAATCGAAATCAGAATCAAAAGCCTCTCGTATCAAGGCCCGAGTGAAACACCTGTCCTCGGAGTCATCGAGACCACGTCCCCCGGTCTGGTTCGAGTCCCCAGGCATCGGAGAGCATTACCAAATGACCGTACACGATTAACAAAGGGTCGTGATATTCATGCCCAACAAGATATCACGACGTGAATCCTAGCCCGTATTGGGCGAAAATCAGCGACTAGCGAAAAAGAAGATTTTTACTTTTCATAGAATTGTAACTACGGTAAAACTCCCCTACCATATAAAGGAGAAGCTAATTATTCATTAGACGCATTGTAACACGCATATCAAAGCAATATACTTTTATTGTCTCTGTTTCTATAAGTTATTCAAAGTTCTTGTTTTCGTTCAACAGTTATTCATAGGTACTAGCTCGGAATCGAAGGCAGGTTTCTTGTTAAGCCTTTAATCGAGCTCGGACTCATTATCATCATTGGTTTGGCTATTTATTATATTTTTTATTTGCGTATCTAACGTCATTAATCACTTGTATTGAATTAGTTTATATATTCTTAAAACTGCGTATAATTCAGTTGTTATCCATTTTTAAGGGTAAAGATAATCTTCAAAAGTAGACATAATTCATAAACCTATAACCTTGCTTTTCGAAATTCTCTTAGTCCAAATTCTGTAAATAGCCATTATATTAATATACTATTGAACTTGTCTTTTCATATCATGATAACCTAATGTCAAACCTACTCCATTCAAGAAAACTCCAATCATGGCCGCAAAAAAACCAGTACTTGTCAATTCATCTTTAAAGTCACTCCAAAAGTGGGAGAAGTAGTCATCATTAATTTTATTCATTTCAATTGTAGAAAGTGTAATGATGCAGAGCTATAGTTAAGAATAAGAAAACCTTCCTAATTCAAACTAAAAACCAAGTTTAATACTCAAGAAGTTATGTTTAAGGCAAACATCTAATAATGACTTAAAAGACCATCTTAGAGCAAGATGTATTACAAGTTCTCTTTCTTATTAATTTTCTCCATAGATAATACGCCGTAAGGACTTCACAATTCTAGCCACGGTAGTCAAATGTATGATGTTGTTACTTGAATTGGACATCTTGACTATCGAAATTTGGGTGTGGTAGTCATTAATAAAGGTGATGTTTATTTTTTATCCAACAATTCTAATGTTGAGCAAAAATAGTCACTACTCTATTAAAATTATTTTGAAAAGACTGTTTTGCCCTTTGTTTACTTCTTATATGTTAAAACCCTTGTTTTATTCATTAAGAAGGAAAATTGCGAGGCAAACTTTTCAGAGCTCTTCGTACTAGTATATGTACCATATTTGCGTTCAAATCAGTTTCAGTTGATCTTTTCTTCGTCATCTTCTCTGCTTTGTACGATTGAAGTCGTAATTTATCGAACTCGAATCCGTTGCAGTTGTTCTATTTGATTTTTTTTAATTTTTTTTTGCTTTTATGCATTTTTTGTTTTTGTATATGTTTAATCGAGATCAATGTTGTGTGTTGCATGAAGTATGTTTGAAATTTCGAAACTAACGATTATAAGTTGATTTTAGTGTCGAATAAGGATCGGATTTTTGTGATAATGTTATTCAGTAATTTTTTTGCTTGTGGTTCAATCAATATATTTGATTATGTAAGGATATTTCATGAAAATAGTCTTTCGATTTCATAAACTAACAGTGTTTATGAATTTTTAGTTAAATGTGTTCATAAAAGTTAAGGACGAAGTGTTTTTACTTTTGGACTTGGATCTCAAAGTTAAGGACTGAAAACTATAAGTTAAAGACCTATTGTCCTTAAATTTTTAACTTGAACTTTTAAGTTAAGGACTGAAAACTATAAGTTAAGGACCTATTGTCCTTAACTTTTTAACTTGAACTTTTAAGTTAAGGACTGAAAACTATAAGTTAAGGACCTATTGTCCTTAACTTTTTAACTTGAACTTTTAAGTTAAGGACTGAAACTATAAGTTAAAGACCTATTATCCTTAACTTTTGAACTTGAAACTTGAAATTAAGGACTGCTTGTCCTTAACTTTTTAACTTGAAACATGAAGTTAAGGACTGCTTGTCTTTAACTTTGGAACTTGAAACTTGAAGTTAAGGACTGCTTGTCCTTAACTTTTGAACTTGAAACTTGAAGTTAAGGACTGCTTGTCCTTAACTTTTGAACTTGAAACTTGAAGTTCAGGACCAAGTGTCCTTAACTATTAAACTTGAAAGTTGAAGTTCAGGACCTATTGTCCTTAACTTTTAAACTTGAAACTTAAAGTTAAGGACTGCTTGTCCTTAACTTTTTAACTTGAAACTTGAAGTTAAGGACTGCTTGTTCAAATCTTTTATGTTCTTTTTCCTTCTTTGTAGTGTTATAATGGAAGGAGATCGTGTGTTCGAGTTTAATGTTTTATGTTCTTTTTCCTTCTTTGTAGTGTTATAATGGAAGGAGATCGTGTGTTCGAGTTTAATGTTTGGCGAAACCTCATGAGCTATTGGAAAGGAGATCTACAATATAAGGAAACGATAAAAAGTTTTTTGTCAAACCGATAGTGGAAGAAATTAAGGGATGGTATTTTCGGGAACTTTTCAAGTTACAAAGTGTGAAGTTTTCTGGTAAACTTATTCACTGTCTATTACTTTCTGAAATTGTAAGTAATAACGCTAATTCGATGACGTTCAAGGTTTTTGACCATGAACTTAAGTTTATACGGGAAGCATTTAATATAATCACTGGTTTGAGTTGTTCTTCTACACTGGATATTAAAGGTTTATATGAAAAAGAGAATAGGCTTTTGAAAGTCTATTTCCCTGGAAAGGATCGTACTGAGTTAGGTGATTTGTATGATTTTATTTCTAGCCACCCAGATGGTACATCTTCGTCATTTGAAGGCAGAGATGATGATGCTGTGAAGTTAGAAACAATACATTTTGTTAAATAGTTTTTGTTGGGAAAGCAGAAGAGTAGGAACGTGTCTGAGAAGTTAATGAAAATTGTAGATGATGATCTACTTTGCTCTTCATTCAACTGGGGCTCTCTATGTTATGAAACATTATTAAAATCATTGAAGAGTTGTTTGAAGCCCAATGAGAATGAGAATGAGAAAGACAAAGATAAAGACAAGGATAACTACACTCTACTTGGCTTTCCTTTTGCTTTTTCTATTTGGATTATGGAAGTGTTGCCAATTTTCCAAGAAAAATAATTTGTTAACTTTCGAGAATATGGCTATCCTCGAGTGTTATGTTATTCAGACATGAAATCTCCACAATATGATTCTCTGTGTAAAAGATACTTCCATAATGAAAGTGTAAGTTAATCTGATTACTCGATTTTTTTAAAATTTTGTTTATGTTTTTTAGTTCTGAAACTTATGTGTTTTTTTTCTTATATAATAGTTGTATAAATTGATCGAGGAGGCATCATTTATTGCTTGTGAAGAAGATGCGGAGGCTGTTACTGTACATGAGCCATTTTCTCAAGATCAAAGCTCAATGCCTTCTTCCACACAATTTGATGAAGTCATTCTTAAGGAAATTGTTAAAGTAAGTTTTCTGTCTTTTAAAAGCATTAGTTTTTAGTTGATTATTTTTTGCTTAAGAGACTTTTTTGTTTTTATGGTTTTTGATTCAGAGATTATCAGAGCAGTTTAAAAAGGATCTGCAGGCTGAAGTTACTGGAATAAATCAGAAGATATATGTGACACAAAAAAAAATTGTAAACGATATGAAGGTAATATCATTAATTTCAGTTAGTTTAAAGTTAAGGACACCAATTTAAAGTAAAGGACCTATTGTCCTTAACTTTTTAACTTGGAATCCAAAGTTAAGGACTGCATGTACTTAACTTTGAACTTGGAATTCAAAGTTAAGGACTGCCTGTCCTTAACTTTTGAACTTGTAATTCAAAGTTAAGGACCAAGTGTCCTCAACTTTTTAAGTTGGAATTCAAACTTAAGGATTGTCTGTCCTTAAGTTTCTAATTTAGTTTCTTTCACAGGATTTAAGGAAAAGTCTAGGATCAAAGATTGATACTTTGTTGAAGATTTTTGTGAAAGCTGATGAACGGAACATAGAGAGATGGAGTTGATGATCATGGTGATGGTACAGAACCTACTGTGACAATTAACAAAGATGCAGTTGGTGGTGAACGTAATGATACGGATGTGCATGCAGAAGTTCAATATGAACGCGATTATAGAGATGCACATCTAGATGATGAAACTGTTATTAGCACTCAAATTGGGAAAGGTTAGATATAGATTATGAATTTTTTGTCATTGAAATTTATATTAAATAGCGTAATACATATAAACTTTTTTGTGTTACAAATATATGTAGAATCTATTGATGGAGTGGAAGTTCAAGATGTTGTAGAATTTCAAGAGCAGGAAAATCCAAAAGACACGGGAGTAATAGAAAAAATTTGTAAATGTGTAGTGCAATCTCAGGATTTAGAAAGTGTAACAACCCAGTCTGACGTTACGTAAAAACCTGCATTATAATTATTTTTATTGACTTGTTATAGATTGGTTATTCTATTATTGATGTGTTAGAGTTGATAGGCTTGAAAGCGGAATGGTTATATGAGAATTCAGTAACTTAGTCTTTAAAAGATAGCCTTATAATGGAAAAAGTTAACTGAGAGTTGACTTATTGGGAAACAATCTCGGAATGCGGATTTTATGGTTCGTATAGCTTCTTTAGATGATTTGAGACTTATGAGTGTGTTCGGAATATTTTTGTGATGTCTGGTGTAGAATTAGGCTTGAATTGGCGAAAATTAATTTTTGGTGATTTTCGGTCGGCAGTGGAAAATAGGCTATCGGGGTCGGAATGAAATTTTGACAGTTGGAACAGGTTCGTAATGTCATTTTGGATATGTCTGCAAAATTTCAGGTTAATCGGAGTTGTTTTGGGTAGTTTCGGCATCGTTGGAGGATTTTAGAAATTCAAAGTTCTTAGACTTGAATTTAATGTGATTCTGGTGTTTTGATGTTATTTATAGTGTTTCGGGAGTGAAACTAAGTTTGAATGATCATATACAAGGTGTTGGTATGTTTGGTTGGGGTCCCGAGAGGCTCGGGATGGTTTCGGATGGTCAACGGGGAGTTTGGAATGATTTTGTCACTGCTGAGGTTTTGTTACTGGTGTTTTCGCACCTGCGGCTCCCCGCAGGAGCGGACGTGGCACCGCAGGTGAGGAAGTTGGCCAAGTGAGGGGATTTCCACAGGTGCGAGGTAATTGCCGCACCTACGAGGCCGCAAGTGTGGGAGGTCAATCGCAGGTGCGGGATTTCAGGCCTTAGGAATTTTCCACAGGTGCGACCGGGGATCCGCAGGTGCGTGTAAGTGGTCGCAGGTGCGGACCCACTGGACAGAAGGTATAAAAAACGTGCCTTCGCGAATTTTAGCCATTTTCTCAATATTTCATCCGGGTTTGAAGCTTTTGGAAGTGTTTTGAAGAGGGAAGTCGATAGTTCTTCATCAAGGTAAGATTTTTGGACTCTAAAATCCTTTATATGTTAAAGGCCGGATTTATGGTGGAAATTAGGGAAAAATCAGTGTAAATTTGGGTAATTAGGGCTTGGGATTAAGAATCATAAAATGGTGATTTGAGGGGTCATTTGGACTCCGAATTTAGTGTTATTTAATTGTACGGACTCATGAGATGACAAAGAACAGTTTGGTATAAAAAATTCTCAATTTCGGGACGTGGGCCCGGAGGTCGGGTTTTGACCAATTTCGGGATTTTTGAGTATTTTGATACATTTCGATTGCGATTAGTTCCCTAGCATATTATAACGATACATATCTGATTGTTGGCAGATTTGGAGCACTCGGAGGCTGAATTTAGAGGCAAGGGCACTGGGGAGTAGTGTATTAGCCAGTATTGAGGTAAGTAACACTTCCAAACTTGGAACTGAGGGTTCGAAACCCCAAACTATTTGATATTTGCTGTTAATTAGGGTGACGCACTTGCCAGGTGATGGGCATGCGGGCGTGTACCGAATATTTGTAGCCTGGCTCATCCCATGGCACTGTCTACTGGTTATCTCAGATTGATATTGTACTGTTAAGGTGGTATTACCTTGAACGAAATAGAAATCATGCTAAGTATAAATGTTAAGGCTTCACACCGATGTGTTTAGACCAGATTGGTCAATTATTGTTGTCTCTATCTGTGATTATTGCTTTCATGTACTCAATCCTGTTATAGTATATGTTTCATGACTCAGTCTCTTAAGTTGCTAGTTTATTCTATATTATCATTGTTTTGAACTGATTTTCATATGTTAGAGCATTGTGAGTGAGACTGGAAGGTACTGACTGAGCGAGGCTTGGAGCCTGGTTTTGAGACAGTTATGAGGTCGGACTGCACACCGCAGTGATCCTGAAATCATGCCTTCGTTGGCTTGATATAGAGCTTGGGCTGAAAGGAGCCCCTCCGAAGTCTATACACCCCCGTTGAGCGCACAGATATTCCGGAGATGGATTTCTCCGTGGTTATTATGTTCCGGAGATGGATTTCTCCATGGTTATTATGTTCTGGAGATGGATTTCTCCGTAGTTATCATATTCTGGAGATAGATTTCTCCGTGGGGGTTGGATTGGCTTTTTTCCTCAGTACTTGTTGACTGTGTCACTTGTGATCATGTAATATCCGGGATGGACTTCCTTGGGCCTGAAGGCCGTATTCTAGTACTGAGTGGACCATCTTATGAGAGAGTGATCAATGAGTACACATCATTCATGGTTCTATATGCATTCATGCTAGTATGCAGAGTTACAGACATATCTTGATACATCGTGTTCATTTCCTGATATATTACTGTCATGTCCAATTTATATATTGTTGTTTGAATTATCGGAGGTCTAGTCCGTCATTACCTCTCAACCCGTAGTTTGGTTTCGTTACTACTGAGTTGGTGTACTCACGTTACCCCCTGCACCTTGTGTGCAGATCCAGGTACAAAGGAATTCAGCTTGGGTCAGGGAGCACAACAGTTTCATCAGAGTTGACGAGGTAGCAGCTGGCGACCGTGATCTCGTCTTCTCTTTCCTTTATACCTGTCGTATTTATTTTCAAACTATGTTATACACTTCTTTTGATTGTATTAAGTATTAGCAGCTCATGATTGTGTGACACTGGATCCGGGATTAGTA
>ML367624.1:0-14602 GCA_005239505.1 Nicotiana paniculata
ATTCAAGTTTTGTTCGAGTATAGAGATGTATTTGCGTGGTCATATGATGACATGCCGGGTTTGTATATTTCTCGTTGCAAATAAATTGGGTGTTTGAGGCTAAGCTATAGTTATTTAGTATACGTTTTCAATTGTTAACTCCCTTGGCCATGAAAACTAAAAAAAAAAATTCAAATGTTATAGTTATTTCAATTTCAGTTTCCATGTATNCGCAACTCCCTTTATTAAAATAAGTGAGGTGTGCCATGCCAAACAAAATTTATAATTCATGTCCCTCACAAGATTAGATTAAGAACTAACACTTATAGAAAAGGTTTGAGGTGTGCCATAAATAAATTAAATCATCCATGGCCCTCACCAATGTTTCTTTTTAAAAATTGAATAATCGTGGTTTGCTTTAGGCTCGATTTAGACTAGTATTGTGATTATGTATACGTTCGCGTAACATAATTGCGAATTTAATTCTAAAAGTAACTCAAAGTATGTGTTCACGCAACTTCAATCAAACTTTTTAAAAAAAATATATATATATATATATATATAAATAAACAAAGCGTTATTAATTATGGACACGTTCGCGTGACATGATTTTTGACGTGCCAAAGGAAAAGAGTATACGTACGCGCAACTCAATTCTTTAATTATGAACAATCAAGTGATTAAAAGTAGTTTAAAGGTAAATGCACAGAGGCCCTAAAGATGAGTACTTAAACAATTTAAGCCAAGTAATAATCACTAAGCGACCGTGCTAGAACCACGGAACCCGAGAAGGTTCTGGCAAGTTCTAGGTCTTATGTAGCCGTTAAGGGATTTTGGTTTTGTTTATGGGTGGCTTGAAAATGGAAGTGAATGTTAATTGGATCTGCGGCATTTCCTTGTAAAGGAAGTTCCACATGTAAATGTTGGAGTGATTCAAGAAATGGCTTTGGGTTCCCAGGAATTTCCCTCAGGGTGGTCATATTGGATTGATTTACTTACCGGTTGGCAGTCTGCATGATTCGATTGAGTTAGAGGCGATTGGTTATGATTACTCGATTATGTATTACTGTGTTCCGGTGAATTTATCATGGTTATTATCACGATCGGAGTTGATTTCTTCTACAGGTATAGAAGCTATATTTCATGTGGTGGTATTCTCCTGGATTGATTTAAATGAAAGATTCCTGGGTGATGAGGTGTTCAATTTGCTTATGGTTCAGAGGTGACTATGAGAATTTTGTAGTGTTGTGAGTTAGCATGCTAGAGGCGACGCACCATGTGGGGGTCGAAAGGTTGCATTTTAGTTTTGGAAGGAAAGATACGTGTTCTTGATGTCTCGGACAATTTCGGGTGTTTGAAGTCTTGTTGGCACTATGGGATTCCTATCGAAGTAGAGTTTCCTGTTGGCAGGCACATTTTGTTTCGACTTATGGTTGTTTCTCCACGAGATGATGGAGAATGAATTACGTGTCAGCTATTTGAGAAGCGGTGTTGAGATTATGTATGAAAATTCTGGTATTCGTGAGGCTCGGAGACTGAATGTTCTTGTTGGCGAACTATTCCTTGATTGCGAGTTGTGAAGGAGTGTAGAAGATTGGATGATTAATGGTAGATGTTATGGAAAGGTTGCTATAAACTTTTGGAAGGTTAATTACATGTTTGAGGATGATCGGAATTTGGTTTGAGGATTATTTTGAGCCCAGTGAGGGTGTGTATTCTGTGTTAAGTTGGATTTGCTTGCTCTTGCGCAGTTGGTGTCGTATGTATATCATCGGGCGGAATAGATGCTATTCGCCCCCTGGTTTATGTTATACATTTCTCTATTATACTGCGATTGGTTTTGAGGTTTACATGATTCCCCGCACGTATATTGTGATTCAGTTATGCCTCATGGTGCTTTGGGCGAGGTGGCCTTTGTGATGTTGCTTAGCTTAGTGCACCATAGTTGTGCTTGCCTTTCCTAGTATTGTTTGTTCCTAATGACTTCCCCACTGTATGTTTCATGCACTCTGTTGTGCTTGATGTTGACGCAATGTGGTCAGTGAGCCCGAGTATTATGGCTCGATGGGTACCCTACGTGGATTGATATGATGGGATCGGGTTGCACACCGGAACGGTACAGTGATGAAATGTGTCTCCCTATTTCTATTTTGTGTATTTTTCTTTCACCTTGTTGAGAATAGTTCATAGTAAAGTGCTAAAATTTCCCTGTCTACTTAATTTGCTTAGTAGTTTTCTTATTTGGTTTTCTTACTGTTATCTGTCATGTCTAAATTATTACTTGTTAGTGTACTGAACCGGGTTGTGTGGGGATCCATATGATTATTGTTGATACTGTTTGGTGTGGTTTCTTGTGTTGGCTGAGATGAGGTTTCTAGACCCGAGGTTTGCATTATTGTGTTGCGATTTTTTTGGAGGAATAACACTATAGTTTGTTGAGAATTTGGACAATGGCCCTGATCGTGCAAGTGAGTTTCGTGGCTTATTGATCAGATGAGTGGTTAAGCGTTTATGCGTGTTTCTTTTATAATCGGTAGGGTATAGAGGTTTTGAATGAGGTCCTAATCGATATGAGGTTTGTTGGCGGCACCGGATTTGTTTTTGGGCAGTAATGGTGGTCAGCAGTTCCTACTGTGAGTGTCATGATTTGATACAATCGTTTCAGACTTGTACAATATGTAGATGTGGGATTCGGATCTTGCAATAAATTCTGGATGATAAAATAGGGTTCTAAGGTTTAAGGACCAAGGTTGAAACAGGGATCTCTAATGGTGTTGTGTTGGTGGGCTTACATGGATTAGGGTGATGTCGGATCACCCACGGGGTTGTGCTTAGTGAGGTTACACCACTGTTTAATAGCTTTGAGAAGACTCCTGGCACGTTCGAGGACAAACGTGTGTTTAAGTGGTGGAGGATGTGACGACCCGATAGGTCGTTTTGAGTATCTGCACTTCGCTCGGTATTTTGAGGGCTCGAGTAAGTGCGTGTTATGTTATGGGAATTTTTGGTACGTTTGGACATGGTCTCGAGGGGATAGGGTAAGTTTTGGATAAGTTTGTGTTGTGTTGCGCTCGTTTTTCATATGTTTCGAGATTGTTTTTGAAGCATAAATGATATCATATTGAATAAATGAGCTCCGGTTTCTATTTTGAATGAATCATTAGATCCGTAATGTAATTACGGGCCCATAGCAAAAAGAATCATCGAATTTAGACATCGTATGAGAATTTTATGGTCATTTTACTATGAATTGGTTGCCAGATTTTTTTAGATTAATTACGAAATTGCCATTGACTTCGTATTTAAATATCTGCACTATTTCCAATTATTGAAACCAACATATCTCCTTCAATATAAGGTAAAATTGAGTGATTCAAGGGCCTAACTTGACTAGAATTTCTCAAGGAATCCATTGGAGGCATAAAAATCAAGTTTCAGAATCATTTGGCATGAGAAACGAGGCATAATAGCTGGCAGAAAAAATATATATAAAACAAGGTAGTTGGTCATATTTTGAGTTGGGAAGCTCCGATTTAGGCAATTTTGAAGGCGATTTTTACCGTATGTATTGGGGTAAGTGTTCTCTACTCGATTTTGGTTATATTTTATGAATCCATCTTCGTTTTTGGGATTTGATTAATGATTTAAAAGTGAAATTTGGGAGTTTTTGCCTAAAGTTTCATAAAGTGAATTTTCAAGTTTTTAACAACGATTCGGAATCGTATTTGAGTGAAATAAGTATGGGTGGACTCATAATTGAATGAGTTATCGGATTTTGTGTGTTTTGTCGGGTTCCGAGGTGCGGGCCTGGGTTGGGATTTTTGGCCGACTTTGGGCCTTTGATTAAAGATTCGACCTTTTTCAATTGGGATTGGTTCCTTTAACATTGTTTGATGTATTTGAGTTGTTTTTGGATTGTTTAGAGCCGTTCGGAGGTAGAAACGTGCAAGATGGCATTTTTGGACCATCACTTGGCTTGATCGGTATTGTTATTGGCTTGTTCGAGGTAAGTGTTTTGTCTAACTTTGTTGAAGGAATTTTTCCTCTTTTTTGTCATTATTTTCTACATGAGGATGTGATATATATATATGAGGTGGCGAGCATATATGTATGTGTCAGGGTTAATCATGCTCGGGAGGGGGGGGTGGATTATGTTACATTTGTGTTTGTAGTATTTCGTGATCTTCTTGCTTCATGCCTCACTTGACTTCCAGATATTTAGAATGTAGCTCTAAATGATAGAGTCTAGACTTAGCCTAATATAACTTAATCAATTTGATGGAAATTTCTTAGAATACATTGATGTGTCTAATTCGGACATCTCTATGCATAATCAATAATACGTTGCCATGGCCGATATTTTGAGATGCTAGATTCCGTGCTTGTGATGTTGATAAATCATGGGATTTGTGGAAGTACTTGAATTATATGACCTTGAGCATTCGTTGAATCATTGTTGTCTTGGAAAGCAATAATTGAGAATTTATTTGGAAAATTCGTTTGACACTCTCCTCGATGTTATTTATATTTCCTGCCTGGATATAAACCGGTTTATAAAATTACGTAGAGTGATCGCAGAAACTATTCGCAAGCTTGCGCACACGTGGGAAAGTTGAAGCTTTCTGAGAATGGAGAACCCCGTACGGCCGTGGAGGCCTGAAAACAAGACAGTCCGAAAAAAGGGCCTTNGCCCACACCTGTCAGCTGGATCAGCTCAGGTCCTAGAGGGGTTTATTGCTACCTCGGTACTTCAGGATGCTTTGGTCCGATTAGTGGGCCTTATGGAGAGTGTAGTCCAGGCTGGCGCACTCCCTGTTGCATCAGCCGTATCTCAGGCTGGAGGAGGGGTCCAGACTCCTGTTACCCACACTCCTGGTTAGACTAATCCTCAGATCCAGACCCCAGCAGCCAAGCCAGTTGGGGTAGTTCAGACAGTTGCTGCAGCCCCGATTGCTGAGGGGACAACTGTGACATCCGACGCTTTGTGGAGATTGGACAAGTTCATCAAGCTTTTCCCTGTTCACTTCAGTGGTGCTACTTCAGAGGATCCTCAGGAATATCCGGACAGCTGTCATGAGGTTCTTCGTAATATGGGCATTTTGGAGACCAATGGGACCGACTTCGCTGCGTTTCAGATGAATGGTTCTGCCAAGAAATTGTGGAGGGATTATTTGTTGACTAGACCAGTTGGGTCGCCTTCTTTGACCTGGGATCAGCTTTCTCACCTCTTTTTGGAGAAATTTTTGCCTATTACTACCAGAAAATAGAAGCGTCATCAGTTTGAGCGTCTTCAGTAGGAGGGCATGACAGTTACCTAGTATGAGAATTGCTTTGTGGATTTGGCTAGACATGATATTCTGTTTTTTCCTACTGAGAGAGAGAGGGTTAGGAGATTTATTGAGGTCCTTGCCCAGCCCATCAGGTTGCAGATGGCTAAGGATACAGGGACTGAGATTTAATTTCAGGATGCAGACAATGTGTCCAGGAGAGTTGAGACGGTTCTCGGGATGGGAAGTCAGGGGTGAGACAAGAGACCTCGCCATTCCAGTAGATTTAGCAGTGCCTTGTCTGGGGGCGGAGATACTCAGGGTAGAGGCCATTCTTCCAGGCCATTTAATTCAGCACTTCAGACGTCCCATGGTGCCTCAGGTGGTCGTGGATCTTACTTGACTTATTCTGATCAGTCAGCCCCTATCAGAGCACCTCCTCTTCAGAGTTATTATCGTGGTCAATCGGTTCATCACGATCAGCCTTAGTATCAGGATGGGTGTTATGAGTGTGGTGAGTATGGGCACATTCGAAGATCTTGTCTGAAATTTTTGGGTAGTCAGCCTCAGTACCAGAATTATTGTGCTATAGTTCCGGCACCAGCTGTAGCACCACCTGCCCAGCCAGACAACGATAGGGGTCAAGTAGTCAGAGGTACATGTCAGAATGTTAGAGGTGGAGGTCAGCATGCTAGAGGTATAGGCCAGCCCGCTGAGGTGGTGGCCAGCCCGTTAGGGGTGGAGGACCACCTGTCAGAGGTCCTCTCGGTGATGTAGTTCAGGGTGGTGGGGCCCAGCCCCGATTATATGTATTTCCATCTAGACCCAAGGCGGAGTCCTCCGATGCAGTTATCACAGGTACCATTTCAGTTTGTAGTAAAGATGCTTCAGTTTTGTTTGATCTGGGGTCTACTTATTATTATGTATCATCCTATTTTGCCTCATATTTGGTTGTGCCCCGCGATTCTTTGAGTGTCCCTGTTTATGTGTCTACGCCGGTGGGGGATGCTATTGTTGTAGATTGTGTATATCGTTCGTGCGTAGTCATTATCGAGGGTCTTGAAACTAGTATAGACTTATTGCTTCTTGACATGGTCGATTTCGATGTCATATTGGGCATGAATTGGGTTGTCACCTTATTATGCCATCTTGGACTATCATTCCAAGACAGTTACTTTAGCTTTACCGGGATTGCCTCAGTTAGAATGGAAAGGGACTCCAGGTCATTCTCCCAACAGAGTGATTTCTTATGCCAAGTCTCGTCGCATGGTTGAGAAGGATGTTTGTCTTATTTGGATTATATCTGTGATTCTGATGCCGAGATTTCTTCAATAGATTCAGTGCCTATTGTTCGGGAGTTTCCCGAAGTGTTTCCCGCAGACCTGCCGGGGATGCCACCCGACAGGGATATCGATTTTTGTATTGAAGTTGTTCTGGGCACTCAGCCCATTTCTATTCCTCCATACCGGATGGCCCCACAAGAATTGAAAGAACAGTTGCAAGACCTGCTTGATAAAGGTTTTGTCAGTCCTAATGTCTAGCCCTGGGGTGCGCTGGTTTTGTTTGTAAAGAAGAAGGATGGATCGATGAGAATGTGTATAGATTACCGGCAGTTGAATAAATCTACTATCAAAAATAAGTATCCATTGCCGAGATTTGATGATTTATTCGATTAGTTTCAGGGTGCCAGTGTGTTTTCGAAAATTGATCTGAGATCGGGCTACCATCAGTTGAAGATTAGGGCGTCCGATGTTCCTAAAATAGCCTTTTGGACAAGGTATGGGCACTATGAATTTTGGTGATATCTTTTGGCTTGAATAATGCCCCAGCAGCCTTTATGGATTTGATGAATCGAGTTTTTAAGACTTATCTGGATTCCTTCGTAATTGTGTTCATTGATTATATTCTTATATACTCCCGCGGTCGGGAGGAGCATGAACAGCACCTCTGTATAGCACTCCAGACTTTGTGGGATAATCAGTTGGATGCAAAATTTTCAAAGTGTGAGTTCTGGTTAGACTCAGTAGCTTTCTTGGGTCACGTCGTATCAGCACAGGGTATTCAGGTAGATTATAAGAAGATAGAGGCAGTCAAGAACTGGCCTAGACCCACTTCAGCCACGGAAATTAGGAGCTTCTTGGGTTTGGCGGGATAATACCGTCATTTTGTGGAAGGGTTCTCGTCTATAGCAGCCCCGATGAAGAGACTGACTTAGAAAGGTGCCCCATTTAAATGGTCGGATGAGTGTGAGGCGAGCTTCTAGAAGCTCAAGACAGCCTTGACTTCAGCACCAGTATTGGTGTTACCATCAGGTTCAGGATCTTTCACGATATTGTGATGCTTCCCGTCTTGGGTTGGGAGCGGTATTGATGCAAGAGGGCAGGGTGATAGCATATGCGTCTCGGCAGTTAAAGATTCATGAGAAGAATTATCATGTCCATGACTTAGAATTGGCAGCCATTGTTCATGCATTAAAAATATGGAGACACTATCTTTATGGCGTGCCATGTGAGGTTTACACAAATCATCGTAGCCTCTAGTACTTGTTCAAGAAAAAAGATCTTAGTTTGAGACAGAGGAGATGGTCAGAGTTACTGAAAAATTATGACATCACTATATTGTATCATCCGAGAAAGGCCAATATGGTGGCTGATGCATTGAGTAGGAAGGCAGTAAGTATGGGCAGCCTTGTATGCATTCCAGTTGGTGAGAGACCGTTAGCTTCAGACATTCAGATGTTTTCTAACCACTTCGTGAGGTTGGATATTTCGCCCAACCATGTTCTAGCTTGTACAGTTGCTCGGTCTTCCTTATTCGAGCGTATCAGAGATCGGCAGGATGATGACCCGCACTTAATGGTCCTTAGGGACACAGTCGACATGGTGGTTCCAAGAAGGTTACAGTTGGAGATGATGGTGTTTTGAGGATGCAGGGTCGTATATGTGTACCTAATGTTGTTGGCCTTCGTGAGTTGATTCTTGAAGAAGCTCACAGTTCTAAGTATTCTATTCACCCGGGTGCTGCCAAGATGTACCAGGACCTACGACAGCACTACTGGTGGCGAAGGATGAAGAAGAATATTGTTGCTTATGTGGCTAGTTGTTTCAATTCCCAACAGGTGAAATATGAGCATCAGAGACCCAGTGGTTTACTTCAGCACATAGAGATTCCTGAGTGGAAGTGAGAGCGTATCACTATGGACTTTGTTGTTGGACTCCCACGGACTCAGAGGAAGTTCAACGCCATTTGGGTTATTGTGGATTGTTTGACTAAATCAACACATTTCATTCCAGTGGCAAGTATTTACACTTCGGAGCAGTTGACAAATATATATATTCGAGAGATTGTTCGCCTACACTGTGTGCCCGTGTCTATTATTTCTGATCGAGGTACACAGTTTACTTCGCACTTTTGGAGGGCAGTTCAGCGAGAGTTGGGTACCCGAGTTGAGCTGAGCACATCATTTCATCCTTAGACAGATGGGCAGTCCGAGCGTACTATTCAGATTCTAGAGGATATGCTCTATGCTTGTGTTATTGACTTTGGAGGTTCTAGGGATCAATTTCTTGCCGCTAGCGGAGTTTGCCTACAATAATAATTATCAGTCGAGCATTCAGATGGCTCCCTATGAGGCATTATATGGTAGACGGTGTAGATCGCCAGTTGGATGGTTTGAGCCGGGAGAAGCTCGGTTATTGGGTACAGACTTAGTTCAAGAGGCCTTAGATAAGGTCAAGATTATACATGATCGACTTCATGCAGCTCAGTCTAGGCAAAAGAGTTACGCCGATCATAAGGTTCAGGATGTGGAATTCAAGGTTGGAGAGAAAGTATGACTCCAGGTATCGCCCATGAAGGGTGTCGTGAGATTTGGGAAGAAGGGCAAGTTGAGCCCTAGGTATATCGGACCATTTGAGATTCTTGATAGAGTGGGGTGGGGGTAGCTTATAGACTTGTGTTGCCTCCAGGGTTATCCTCAGTTCATCCGTTATTTCATGTATCTATGCTCCGAAAATATCATGCTGACTCGTCCCACGTGTTAGATTTCACCTCTGTCCAATTGGACAAAGATTAGACTTATGAGGAGGAGCCGGTAGCCATTCTAGACCGGCAGGTTTATCAGTTGAGATCAAAGAGTTACCCTTCAGTTCGTGTGCAGTGGAGGGGTCAGCCTGTTGAGGCAACTACTTGGGAGTCCGACTCGGACATGCAGAGTAGATATCTCCACTTGTTTGTCAGTTCAGGTAATTTCCTATGTCCGTTCGAAGACAAACGTTTGTTTTAGAGGTGGCGATTGTGATGAACCAAAAGTTCATCTTATAAATTAAGACTCCGTTCCAGGCTCATTAGCCTTAAAAATATTAATTTTTATTTACCTCGATTTGCATGCCTAGTCCGGGCGTGAAATCGGAAAGCTTTTTTGTGAAAATATGGGAAATAGTAAATTTTTTAATTTAAAACTTGGTTTTTGTTGACTTTGTTCAACATTTCTAGTAAACGGACCTGGATATGTGTCCTAACAATCCCGAAAGGTTCGCAGTAAAATATGGGAGTTTGGCGTATGCCCGGAATTGGATTTCGTGGTCCCTAGCCTTAGAAATCAATTATTGAAAGAAATTATTTTGCTGGATTTTTAATGAAGTAAAGAAGTGAATTAATGTTTGAAACCATTGATATTGGGCCCGTATTTTTGGTTCTGGAGCCAAGTACAGATTTTTTATAGTATTTAAGTACTACCTTTGAAATCTGGTGAGAATCGGAGTTGATTTGACGTGATTCAGACGTCCGATTGAGAAATTGTGAAAGTTAAGTGTTCTTGAGAAAAATCATGAGTGTTGAGGTTAAATTCATAGTTTTAGATGTTATTTTCATGATTTGATCGCACGAGCAAGTCCGTATGATGTTTTAAGACTTACGTGCATGTTTGGTTTAAAGCCCCGAGGGCTCGGGTGTGTTTCGGGTAGGCTTCGTGGTGTTTTGAACATGTTAAAATCTGCTATAAAAAAATCTGTTTCTGGTTCCAGTGGATTTGTGCTTCATGATCGCGAAGCTACTCCCGCGATCGCGTAGTGTAAACTCTACTGGGGGTCGATTTTTTCTATGCAAACGAGTAACACTGGTCGAGAACGCGAAGCACTGGGGGGATTACCTTTCACGAACGCGACCATGCTATTGTGAACGTAATGGGTTAAGGGGACCTGGGGGAGGTGAATCAAGTTACTCTTCTTGAACGCGACCAAGGGGCCTCGAACACGATAGTCCACTAGGCTATACATCGCGAACGCGAACATGACATCGCGAACGTGAAGGCCTTTGGGCCGCAGTGCTCCGTGATCGCGACAGGCCCATCGCGAACGTGATGAAGGCCTGTCCAGCGACTTAAAAACATAATTAAAAACGAGAAGAAGCCATTATTTCATATTTTCAAAACTAAGAAGACCTAGAGGCAATTTTCATCATATAAGTTCTTCCCCAAAGTGTTGGTAAACAATCCTAAACTCCTCTCTTTCAATTACCCTATGTTTTTCATCACTTTTCAATCCAAAATCGAGGATTTTCATGGTAAAAATTGAGGGTTTGGGTAGAATTAGGGAATTTTGTAAAAATCAAATTTTGACCTCGAATTGAGGTCAGATTTTGAAACTAATTGCATATTTGGGCTCGGGTGTGAATGGGTAAACGTAATTTGGTCTGAATCCCGAGTTTGGACCAAGCGGGTCCAGGGTCGGGTTTTAACTTTTTTTAAAAAAACTTAGGAAAACCATAAATTATCAGTAAAGTTACTTCCTTTAGCCTTAATTAATGATATCAAGCTAATTATGATTAGATTCGAGCGGGTTAGAGGTAAATTCGAAAGGGAAAGCGGTAATTGAGCAGTGAGTGGCTTGCGAAATTGAGGTAAGTGTTTGGTTTAACCTTGGCTTGAGGGAATAGGAATCCCCAACTTAAATGCTATGTGAATTTGCATGTGTGTGGTGCATAGGTGAGGTGATGAGTATCTATGCACCACTAAATTATTGTTGAACATGGTCCCTTCCCCGTTTCTAATTATTTGCTTCCGGACTTAATTGTTTCATGATCATTGAGGTTTATATATCTATTTGGATTCGTTGATTTATTGTTAAGTATTGTTTCAAGTAGTTTGGAAGTGTTGGTTGTTCTTTTAGTTTTGTTATGTTACATAAGGATTGAGTTGGATATCAGTGTTACAATATGTATATAAATTCCGGTTGGCTTTATTATGGAATGATAGTTGATGAAGTTTTATGAGTGTTACAGCTTCTGTTTACAATTTTTGATAAAATTGTTGTGAAAGGCTTGGCTTGAATTGTGAAAGTTTCTTTTTATAAATAAACTGATATGATATGTCTGGTGGGAGCGGGTTGCACGCCGAACAAGGAGTGATAAGGGTGGACAAGTAGGATCCGGTTGCATGTCGCAACAGGAGAAATAAGGGTGATATATATATGGAGGAGCAATAAGGGTGGACAGGTGGGAGCGGGTTGCGCGCCGCAACAAGGAGCGATAAGGGTGAATATTTATGTTTTACTGATTTTCGAAATTAAGGATTTGGAGAATTTCAGTTTTATTAAAAAGGTTTTCATACTCTGATTTTACTGTGATTTAAATTGAAACTTGGAACTTTGAGGAATTAATTATAATTGACATTTGAAAAGAGTTGTCAGAGTTGTTTCTTTTATTTACTTTTGCAAGACACTGGTTATCGAGTTTATTATTATTGTTTCTTTCTTGCTTCATTATATATATATATATATATATACATATATACTGTCTACAGGTTATGTAGTTAACGCCCCGTTGTAGCCTCGTCACTAATTCATCGAGGTTAGGCTCGGCACTTACTCAGTATATGGGGTCGGTTGTATTGATACTACACTATGCACTCTTTGTGCATATCCAGGTACCGGCCAGAGTTAGGAGATCTTAGTAGTTGAGCATTCTCATTCGGAGACACGAGGTAGATCTGTTGGCGTCCGCATATTCCTGGAGTCTTCTCTATACTTTATAAATGCTATTTTATTTCGTTCGAAACAGACATATATATATATACTTCTTTCAGCCATTATTTGTAGTATTCTTAGTAGTTCGTGAATTGTGACACCAGATCCTGGGGTAGTTTTCTAGTTATATACGTAGTTCGTGGTTCGACTTATTATTGACCTTTATTAGTATTCATTATTAAATTGTCACAGTGTTTAAGTAAATATTCAAAGGAAAATGGTTAATTAAATTTCTAACATTGTCTTGCCTAGCAAGTATTGTGTTAGGCGCCATCACGATCCCGTGGGTTGGGAATTTGGGTCGTGACACACATCTGCCTGTACAAGTAACCGAGAACAGCAGCACCCCAGCTGTAATGATGTAAATCATCTAGCCGCTCAAGATGATGAAGAAATCTCAAGCTGACTAGGTTCCCCAAAGTGTTCGGGAACAAAACCCCTCCAAACATAAGCACCAGCAGCAACCTCGTGTACTGGTGAATACGAAGCTCCGGTGTATCATCGATGTCAGCGTGTATCGCCTCCAAATGCTGCCGGATGGGCATCAACTGCAGACGACTAGCCCCTATCAATGTAGTCTCATCCGGTGGCTGGAAACCAGTGAGCCGCTGAAGCATCTCCAACTACTGCAAACCTGTATACTCTCTATTGGCATTCGGCAAAGCAACAGGGTGTCCATCAACGGGCAGCCCATACAGGACCTCCACGTCCTGAAGCGTGATAGTTGCCTCGCCAATGGGCAAATGGAATGTGTGCGTCTCCGACCGACACCGCTCTATCAGGGCCGTGATCAACGACCAATCCAGCTACAGACTGCTGATCTCAACAATCCTATAAAAACCCGTATCCTGAAGGCGTCTGACTATACGAGGATGGAGATGGCGGGCCCTAAGAAAGTCCCACATATCGTCTACTCTCCTGGCGCGGAACGTCTAGGCCGAAAACTGTCCCTCCCATATGTAGGAAGACCTATGCTCGGCCTGTAGCAAAAGTAGCTCTAGCGAGGCAGGTTCGGGATGCAAAGGCGGAACCTCCTTGATGACTACTGTAAATTGAACAATATTAATTACATTATTTTTCTTTTTAATTACTTAAATATATTTCAATACCTTCAATATTATAATTTTATATGTTACTATTACTATATTGTTAATTAGGTTGATACGGTTTCAATATTATAATTTTATATTTTATATGTTACACTAATATGTTAGTTTTATTATTTTACATATTAGTTTTATTATTTTATATGTTTGTTTGTTACCCGCCTATTTTTTATTATAATAAAATTAAATAATTAATTTTATAATTATACAAGATTTAATTATTAAATATTCACATAATGGTTTCAGGCTCGATATTTGAGGCCCGATAGCACCAAGGTATCTTGAATTCTTGTATTCATGATGAGAAAATTTTCCTGATTTATCACTCAACAAATCTGTTATTTTAACTGTTAGTTTATTATTGTATATGTTGGTTTTATTAATTTATATGTTAGTTTTATTATTTTATATTTTTTTTTTATGACTCACTTATTTTTTACTATAATAAAACTAAATAATTAATTTTAATAACTTTACAGGATTTAATTATTAGATATTCATATAACTATACTTAGTCCGAGAAATATATTTTTATTTTCTCATGTTATTTTCTTACGATCATTGACTAAAATTGGAGAGAGTTTTTGTTTGAACTATCAGTTTTTTTGACGTGCTTTTGGGTATAAGAGATACTTAAATGATTAATTTTAATAACTACGAGGATGCTACGGTAAAGTGCATTACATTTTACTACGCTAAAAAGGCACTACATTACAAATACGAGCACTACATTAGGCCACAAGATACCGCTACAAGGAATAATTTATCTATTTTACTAGTCTTTTAGCAAATAAATAATCTAAATCGGATAAAAATAATAAATAAATCTAATCACAAAACAATCACGAAAATACATATACCACAGTAAAAAGTAACTAATTAACATTTTTTTAAGAACTAATAGCAATTTCTCTATTTTACTAATTATTTTAGTACACTATTACTATTGTCCGGATAAAATAACAAATTAGTTAAATCGCAAAACATTCACATAATAATATAGAGCACATTAAAAATAACTAATATGCATTTTTTATATGAGTTTTAACAAAAACTAATTCGGAATACCTCGATTTAAAGTTTTTGAAAAGTTGAAGATTTAGTGGTTTGAGCCGAAACAAGTAACCCACTCCGAGATAACACCTTGGTCAGGATGCGGGACCGAGAATCTATACTTTTTGTGGGACCGATAGGCTTTACTCGAGCTTTTTTCGTCAACAATGTGGGG
>ML367626.1:1130-18505 GCA_005239505.1 Nicotiana paniculata
ACCATAAGTTTATCCCCCAAAGGGTTCCACCAAAACCCTAGATTAAGAAAATTAGCTACTCATATTCATAAGAATCAATTCTAAAATAACTTGCATAATTGAATTATAGAGTAATGAAATAAGGAGATAAAAATCAGTGTTTCTGCTTTTCTGATTAGTAATCCACAAGCTTTTCTTCACTTTAATGGCTTCCCCCCTTCAATTTGTGTTTTTGGGTCTATTTATATGTTTGAGATACACCCTAAACGTGCAGGAGACTTCTATTTCAACCGGGAAACACTTAAAACTCTTCAAAACTCGGATTTGACCGGATCAGGGGCCAGGCGTTACAGGCCAAACGCCTGGATAACGCCTGGCCAGGCCTGGCTTTTGGGCTCTGGCGCTTGGATAACGCCTGGCCAGGCCTGGCATTTGGGCTCTGGCGCCAGGATAACGCCTGGCCAGGCCTGGCGTTTGGGCTCTGGCGCCTGGATAACACCAGGCTAGGCCTGGCCTTAAGGCTCAAATGCCCGACTATAGCCCGATGCACTCCTCTTCGCCTCTTGAGCGTATTTTCAACGTTTTTGCATCCATTTAGCTCGGCTTCCATATCCAATTCACCTACACATGAAATAGACTCCATTATGCATATAAAAAGTGTATTTTTATCATTAATACACATAAAATGTAAGGCATATAACGTGTTAAACCATGAATTCTAGCCACACATCAAGTACTCAATGAGAGTGTCTTGATAAGCCAATCTGGAGTGAGTGTGTGAGGTGTATTGCATTGTATTCTATGCTCCACATTTGTTGCCTAGAACTTGCCCTGTGTGTTTGCAAAGCGAAAAAAGTAGCTTCATTCAGTCCTATAAGTGATATAGGCATTCTTTGTTAAGCCAGATATATAAAGTATACCCACCTAAATGTAATCTATCATAGTTAACCCCTTGAGCCTATAAGCCTGTTTCTTTGGCACTCACATTACAAACCGTAACCAATTGTTTGAACGGCCCATCTATTTGAACCTCTGTACCTCCCATGAGCACTTGAATTGTTATAAAATATGTAAAAGCCAAAGTGTGGGGTGGTTGGTTTAATTTTTGAGTGGAGCCAATAAAAAGAAAGGCGCACTGTGTTTAAAATAAGACTAAGCGCCACTTGAAAAAAAAAAGAGTAAAGACAATATAAATGTAGTCCTTGATAATGGTAACTTGATACAATTTCACCAAAAGGAGTGGGGTAGTATAAACAGAAGTGTGGTGGAATGTCTGGCCTGGCATAAGTATGGTCTTGAATGCGAAAGTAATTGTATTAAAAGTGCTTAGGGAGGTTAGTCACTATATCCAAATATATCCTACCCGTTACAACCAAATAAAGTCCTAATTGATCTTAGACTAAATGGGTTCGATTAGTAGAGTAGTACACTAGGGGCAATCCTATGGTGCATCTTTGTGGCCTATGAATGTTCTTTCTGAGAGTGAGTGAATTCTGTCTATCTGAGTTCCTAATTGTTCTTAATGTTATTACTTGTGGAACTACTCTCTTATGTGATGTGAGAGCACTTGATTCATGACGGAAAGGTAAGTTTTGACCTCTGTATAGAGTAAACTGAGGAAGTAAGAATATTACACGGCACGTGAGAGTTGACTCTTGAGGCATAGATGTTACACTACTAGGCACAACTCTTGTGATATGTTCTTGGTGTGACACGTTACGAAAAATGCTTAGTGAAAGGACCTTTGTAGAGTATGGTGGATTGCTCGAGGACGAGCAATGATTTAAGTGTGTGGTGTTGATAATAGGCTAGATTCATCTAGTTTAGCATATATTTATACTCCAACTTTATTATGGTTCACTGTCCTAGGAAGGTTAAATGACGTTAAAATGGCTCTAATTGGGAATTTTATGTTTTGTAGGAGCAAGTCATGCTTATGAGGACCTAGGATGGTGCTTGGAGCTAAATTAAATAAATAAAGACCCCTCGAAGTTAAGAGCGTGTGAAAGAAGGAAGAAGAAAAGAGAAGGCAGAAAAATACGCCGTTAGCGCGTCCAAGCGGCCACGCTAGTCCAGGTGCAGCAGGCAGATTGAAGTGCCATTAGCGCAGCCATAGCGCATCCATTAGCGCGGCCGCGCTAGCCTAGCAGTCAGAGACAGTACGCATCGCCATTGGCGCGGCCAGTAGCGCATCCACGAGCGCGGCCGTGCTAGTCTTGTCCAGCACGCGTTTATTCGAGGGTAAAATTGGAAGCTTGGGGACAATTCCACTTAACCTATAAAGGTTCAATTCACCCAAAATAAGGGATATCAAGGTTTTAAGGTCTTGTTCAAGGAAAAGAGAGGCAAGAGGCAAGGAGGATAATTGGGAATCAAGTTTCATCTTTCTTGTGTTTTTCCCATTTATGATGAATTCTCTTGTTGTTATTATCAACACAATTATGAGTATCTAATTTATTTAGTCTAAGGTTTTAGTGGAACTTGTTGAAGTATGAACTTCTTGATATATTAATATAGTTTGCCCGGTTTAATCTCTATTTGTTCAACTAAGTTCTTGCTGTAGTTGATTGAAGGTCCCTCAATTAGCTGTGCCTATTTAGTATGTATTACTGGGGAGAGAGTGCATATTTAGGTAGTTGTTGAACAACATCACTCCCAAAGTATATGAGGGATCCATAACCGAGGGTTTAAAGGTGGGATTAGGGATAACGAAACCTTGGGTGCAATCTAAGTGAGCTGTAATAAAAGCTAGCTAGCGTAACTCGGGAGAGTACGTCTAGTAAATTGCCGTAATTACTCGGGAGAGATTTACAGTAACAAGAGTGCTCATGATTGATAAAGACGATTAGGCAAAATTATATGAAACATAACAGGAAAGGATACCATCAACAGGGGAAGTCACAACCTTAGATCCTTCTCTTAATTGTTTACAACTCCGTCATAGTTAGATTTTAGTTTAATTTATTTTATTTAGTTATAGTTAGTAGAAACATCAACAATTGTTATTCATAATTTTTGGGAAGTTGAGTACGAAGAATCAAGTGAGTGTGACACCGGTAATTGATAGGTTAATTCCTTGTGGGATTCGACTCTGGGCTAAGTACTCAGATTATATTTGCAACGTCCGTTTAGTCCTTTTTATAAGGTAGATTGGGCGTGATCATTAGCCAACCAGGTTAGAACCCCGCACATAGTAATCTTACTATATGGGACAATGCTTGTTGTAGAACGTACTGTTAAAATGATCATCATCTATGCGTTTGTGGTATAACTTATGTCACTGTTACCTTGGCACGTCTAGGGCTGAAAAAAACCGGGACTCGAACTCGAGGATCTAACAAGTGGGGAAAACCATCCACCTACGAAATGATCAAGCTCAAACAATGACGAGGTGGGATGTGAAGCTGACATCATGCCTAAAGAGCGCAACCGGCGATCGAAACGTGACCAATCTCTCTCATTCATCAGCTAACCAGCCAACCAAGGCAACAAACGGTTCCTTATACCTTTAAATCGCTATTCTTTTTACAAAAGAAGGTGTGAAACGAAGAGCAGGAACGCCCACCACGAGTATACGAGTAAAAAACTAGCCGACAACGGCTCTAAATCCCTTCCTACGACAGGGGAAAACTGAGGAGAACCACACACACCATACTGTAGTTCAAACAATAGACAAACGGCTCATAACGAATCGGCTAATTTAAGAAAATCTCCATAAGCAAGGGACTGTACGAAAAACTCAAAGACGTCCCAACAAAAGTAGAACTTGGGTACCAAGAGCTCGCCCATATGTTTGCCATAGATATGCCACACCTACTCACCGGGCCGTATACGTCGTCATATATGAACCTCTAAGAAACGAATTCACCGCGCGCCCTGTCGACGGCCTCTCCAGGCCGAGCGATGAAGGGGCTATATAAACCGGGACTCACCCCGATGCATGCATAAGCCAACACATGAAACTCTAATAAAAGGAAAGGTAGCACGTGATACTCCTACGCCACTCCTTGAGTCGCCAAAGTAAAACTCGACCTCGCTCGAGTGGCCAAAGTAAAACTCAACCTCGCTCGAGTCACCAAAGTAAAAATCGACCTCGCTCGAATCATCTATATTCAACCTCGCTCGAATCATCTACATTCGACCTCGCTCGAATCATCTACATTCCACCTCGCTCGAATCATCTACATTCCACCTCGCTCAAATTATTTTTAACATTCGACTTCGCTCGAATTATTCCAACAGTCGACTTTGCCCGAATTATTTTTTGACATTTGACCTTGCTTGAATTATGTTCAACATTCAACTCCGCTCGAATTATTTCTAACGATTCAATCTCACTCGAGTTAAGTAAAGTCGACTTCGTTCGAGTCAAATAAATTTGACCCTGTACAAATCAAGTCGATTCGAACTCGCTCGAATAAAGTAAAGCTACCCCGCTCGAGTAAAGCGAACATGAACCACGCAAAATTCCCGAATCAAAAATAGGAACTCATTGCAAAAGGGTCCGAAAACCCACTCCAAAAAAATAGAGAAGAGCCAGAGACGTACAACCAAAAACAAAGTAAATTTTATTCAAAAACTTGCATACACCGTCTCGCAAGGGGCCCAAGCAGGTCTCCAAAAAATGGCGATACAGCGACAAACAACACCAAGGAAAGAACAAAAAAAAGGGAACAAGTACTAAAAAACCACAAGTCTCATTCTGCCGCATCCCCGCCGTCATTCCGATCCGCACTTCCACCATTAGAGAGCCCATCTTCAACTTCGGCACCACTGTCGGCCTCTGACGTCGCGGGATTGTAGCCACAAGCAAGTTGAGCCACATGCGCCTCCGCTCAAGCATCCTCAAAAGCAGATTCAGGGACACTCTCCTCCATCCATAAATCCTTGTAAATGTATCACTGGGCTTTGATGTGGACCCACATTTCATACAGGTGACGAGGAACGGCATCAGGAGAAACATCTTGAGGGGCCTGAGCCAACAACTGGCTTTCTCGGCCTCCAAGGCCACCACTTTGTCACCTAAACTCAAGGCATCCTGCTCGAGCTCGCCAATCCGCTCTTCGAGCCTTGCCTCCTTCATCGTGGTCGTCTCCCTCTCTGCCTCTCGTTCGGATCTGAGGAAGCGCACGGTATCTTCCAGCGCCGACGCCCTCGCCACAGCCGCAACCCGGGCCACTTCATCCCTCTCCAACTCCACCACCTTCCTTTCCAAATCAGCCAAATTTTCGATCCATTCCTCGCTCAGATCAGCAACTCTGGAGGTATTCTGCTCAAGCTCGACTTATAAAGAAGACACCGTCGCTTGAAGGTCCTCGCACTCGATCGCGACACCCTTTCCCACCTCGAGCTCCTCGTCTTTAACTCTAATCCTCGAGCTCGCTACATCTGTGGATAGACCGCATCAGGTCCTCATCCCTTTTCTCCAGTTCCTCCTTAAGGGGTCAAATGTCGCCACACGCCCTAAGCCCCATGTGCATCTCTCGACACTTGTTGTGATACTGGCGGTACTTCGCGGCCATCTTCAGAAAGATTTTGGCCTGCGTCTCAGCCCGACGAGCGCTTTCAATCTACAATATGTAAGTCTAATAGCAAAAAAGAAAAAGGAGAGAGTCAGCAAAAATGGAATACACAAAAGTAAAGGAAGTAAAATGAAGGAACTCACCCATAACGCCATTCCAGCCACACCGTTTGACAAGCCAGAGTTGTTAATCTCCCGAAGAGACCTGCTTTCGGTGGTGGAAATTAAGAGGTCGAATTTCTCCACCAAATCCACCATATTCTCCAAAAAAATTAAAATCCGACGGGATCTCGAGCACACGGGAAGGACCGTCGGCCATCACCTCTACCCTGGTAAAACCCTCTTCAAACAACCGCATATCCTCAAGATCGGTGTCCCATTCAGACTCGTAATCATCCACCACTACGCCCTTCAATATCTCATCGACTAAAGGGGAGGTGCGATCCTTCTGAGACGAGAAAGGTCCACTCTAAACAACGACGACAGCCACCAATCCCTGTCGCGGCACCATCACGTCCTCCTCCGTCCCTAGCTCAGATAATACCTCCGCTCCCTGGGCGACCCTCTCACATTTTCAGACACCTCCTCTACGGGATCAGCCCTCAAGGGTACATCAATCAGAGGTGTCTCTTCCGATGCTATCCTCCGCCTTTTCGATGGGGTCTCTTCGACCACGCCATGAGAGGATTTGCCCACCGAGCTAACCGTGGGAGCCGGAGAGTCTGACCGAGGAACAATCTCAGTACGACCTGATCCGGATGCCGACTCGACCGGCGCAACGGTCTATTTTCGAGCACCCTCATCAACAACCACCTGAAGTGCAAACCTAGTAGAGGAAGTCGGCTGATGGAAGGCAAGAGTAGGGGCCCTCTCCCTTCTCGCCCCTCTCTGACCTGTCAAAAATGACACATGACTCTATATAAGCACCAAGCAGAGAAAAACGCAGGGCAAAAGATGAACAAATATGGCCAAGAAAAGGTGACTCACCGACAGAAGGTTTACGCCTAAACCTCTCATGGAAACACGTCCATTCGCGAATTCCCACCGTGTGAGGCAGAACCGAAGCCACCCATTCACGGATGTCCCTAACTAGCGGAGGAGGAAACCTCTAAACTGTAGAAAAAATGGAATAAACAAACAACAATCAACAGTCAGTCAGCGAAATCACGAGATACGGATAACCAATCAACATAGTAAAAAATGAAAGGCGAAGGAAGACTCACGGGAAAAATTCCATGCCTCAGGAAACCCGTCAGAATTAGATACCAAATGTTCCGTGCGGACGTAGAAGAAACTCTCCGAAAAATGATGATTAGTCTTATCATCCATTCCAACCACTAGGCTCTTAGTACCCCGATGGCGAAGGTGCAACATAGTGCCCCTTTGAAAAGTTGGGACGAAGGGATGCATCATATGTTAAAGGGAAACGCCACGGCCAGCCAGCTCCCCGTACTTGTTGAACATCAAAAAGAGTTTTTATATGTATGGGGTTAGCTGGCCAGGCACACCTCGTAGAAACGGCAGAAGTCCGCCTCCAATGAGGTAGGGGAGAGCGTATATCCAACAATGAAAGGGTACGCGTAGAAAGCGCAGTACCCTGGGCGATGTAAGTGAACTATGTCACCTTCCGCCGGGACAAGTTCGATATGTTCGGGAATCCTCCACTTGATTTTGAATGCAACGAGTGCCGCATAATCCATTATAGAGAGCATCGGCATAGGCTCCTCTTCAGCGTCGTGGATAAAGTCATTTCGTGGCTTCCCCTGACGAGGCACCACCTCATCTACTGTCGGAAAACTCTCGTCTTCCGTTAAACTCACTCCCTCGTCGTGGGAAGGAGCAATATTTTCCAGCACCAGAGCATTAACAATTGGGTTGGGATTAGAAGAAGTACTAGTCATTTCGAATAAATGCAGAAATTGTGGATGTAGAGAAAAAGGTACGATAGTCACAGAGGATGCATGCATTTTACGAAGTACGAACGAGAGAGAAAGAGCAAGTGCTTTAAGCGGTTTCCCGAAAGCGATTCGAATAATACTATAACTGAATGAAATCCCCCTATTTATAAAGATAAAAGCGCCGATTTAAAGAAATGAAGTGCCACATTTTTCAAAAAGTAATAGGAAAGGCACAAGAAACGATGCGGCACTTAGCAAACGTGCGCTATAATGACACCTGACAAATTTAATGTCATTCCAACAAACACACTGGCCTGGCAACTCACCCAGAACGTCGCATCATTACCCCTCAGGGAAACACTCACTCCTCGACCAAAACGGCCAGATTTCTGTGCCGATATTGACAAAGTTCGCCTATCGTGCTCGCCTAAGGCCGACCACCATAAGCGGAGGGACTAACTGTATGGGTCAAAATCTAACCACACGGGAACGACCTCAAGATTCGATGCTAAGAAAGTGGTTGAGTCGTGATTATGCATACGAAAGGCCATAACGATGCATTCCACGGTCATGGCCGTGGTTGATTCACTAAAAGGCCTTTGTGATGTAGTGCATACGGTGGCGCCAGGGAGGTCGACCTGAAGTACCAATGAACAATCATAGTATACCGGTTAAAGACCGTTGTATAAATAAAAAAGGCTAGTATATATACAAGGGGGGATATGATGGAGGGGGCTCTCTCCCCTCTCCTCTCTCCCATGGGAGTAAAATACAAACTACATCTTGTAAGAAAAAGCCTGGGAGTCTTACTATTGTTTCTCTCTGTTATGAAGATTATGAAATCAGTAAAATCATAATCATTAATAGTGATTCCCCCCCCCCCCCCCCCCCCCCATTTGCATTCCACATTTCATAATAATGACACCATGAATGTGAATTTTCCAAATACGTTATTAACCCTCACCACATTGCCGTGATTATGCATACGAAAGGTCATCACGATACATTCCACGACCATGGCCGAGGTTGATTCGTTAAAAGGCCTTTGTGATGTACTGCATACGGTGGCGCTCAGGGAGGTCGACCTGAAGTACCAATGAACAATCATAGTATACCGGTTAAAGACCGTTGTATAAATAAAAAGGTCTAGTATATATACGGGGGGGGGGGTATTTGATGGAGGGGGCTCTCTCCCCTCTCCTCTCTCCCATGAGAGTACAATACAAACTACATCGTTTAAGAAAAAGTCTGGGAGTCTTACTATTGTTTCTCTGTTTTATGAAGATTATGAAATCAGTAAAATCATAATCATTAATAGTGATTCTCCTCCCCTCCCCTTCCCCTTTTGCATTCCACATTGCATAATAATGACACCATGAATGTGGATTTTCCAAATACGTTTATTAACCCTTACGATCTTAGTAAGGTCGTAAATTTGATTTCACTCAATCGCTCTTACTTAAAGATCCTTTGATCTAGCATCAATTAACTTTGGCTAAGATTTACCCTCTATTTTCTCAATCTATTAATGTTTAACAAAAGGTCTCGCACTTTTTAGTCAAACAGTATCAAAAGCATGTTTTACTTCTTAAACTCATACTCAGACAAACACATTATCAAAAAAGGGGATGGAGGGAGTCATTATACAGCTTGTTTGAATTACTGTTACAAGTCGTTTCATAATATATAGTACTGTATTATACTATATTGTATCATATTGTTTGATAAATATAATGTTTGGATAGATTGTATCGTTTGCCGTCGTTTCATGATGTCACACACTAACAATATGAAGAATAAACTTGCAACATTACTATGAAAAAATAGGATACTAAATATAATTATTATATAAAAGTAGAATAAAGAATAAAATATGATTATTTAATAATAAAGAAGAGAAAAATTAGAGGGAAAGCAAACCATCGTTTATAAAGTGATACTTTTCGTCGTTACATAACGATGAATTTTATGATATAATAAAATTAAAATAACAATCAATACAAACATTGTATTTAAAGTAACAATACGATACAATGCAATAGATAACAACCATCGAAACAAGCTGTTAATGTAAAAAACTAGATATTATATTTCTAGGGACTACACAAAGTTAAGTTGTTAGTATTTTATTTTACAACAACAATAATAACTAATCCAGTGTATCTCCACAAATGGGGTATGAGGATAGTATTTTATTTTAAACTTAGAAATTTAAAAATAAAAATATCATAGTATTTAATTAAGAAAATAACTATACATACTTAAGGTTGAATCAACAACTGTTACCAAAAGTGATATTTGTGTAATAGTGTTATTTGGCCATTAATTAAACAAAAGAGTCGAGGAAAAAAATAGAAGAAGAAGAAAGAGACAGAAAATAGATAAAAATTGCACGGGGCACCCTATTTGATCGTCCCCATTTAACCTATATTTATTTATTTTTTAAAATTTTTAACTTGTACCCACTTTTAAAATAACTTCAGCCTCCTTTTCCTCGCTGAGCTGAAGTTCGCCAGTTACAAATGAAGTTCGTCAGTTACAAATGAAGTTCGCCAGTTACAAAGACAAAGCTTCAGCTCGAGCTGAAGTTCCCCAGTTACAAAGACAAAACTTCAGCTCTAGAGCTGAAGTTTTGTCTTTGTAACTGGGGAACTTCAGCTCGAGCTGAAGTTCCCCAGTTACAAAGACAAAACTTCAGCTCTAGAGCTGAAGTTTCCCAGTTACAAAGATAAAAACTTTAGCTCTAGCACTGAAGTTCCCAGATATAAATACAAAAACCTGAAGTTCGGGAGTTACAAAGACAAAAACTCCCAAGTTACAAAGACAAAAATTTCAGCTCTATAGCTCGCAAGCTACTTTAGGCCCGTCTACTAGAATGCTGAAGTTTTGCGTGATTGCCTTTGTTACTTCAACCTCGTATGCTAAAGTTATGTGAAAAAGTAGATATATTTGTAATTTTTTTTACAAAATAAATATAAATTAAAACGTGACATAAAAAACCCAAAAAAAAGAGGTCAGAGACTAAAGAGTGGTTATAGTAGAAAAATGCGCCCAACAAAGTGCCAGCACATGGTGTATCAGGTGTAGTCTGTCCCTACCAATAACCCTCCTCTTATAATTATGTATAAACTTCTCTCGTGTTTTCCCGAATTCATCGCTCCTCCGCTCCTCCTTTTTCAAAATTTTCTATTCTCTTCTCCTCTTCTTTGCCGGAATATGGATGTCCGTCGGAGACCTCCCAAGCATTCTCAGCGGAGTCACCATCTTCAACACCACCCTCAAAGAGCTTCCTCTGCCGCTCTCCGTCGTTCTCCTTCCCCTGCCCCTAAAGCTTCCGATGCCCTCCCTCTTCCTTTATACCTAACCAACGGCATTTTCTTCACCCTCTTTTTTTCCGTTGCTTATTACCTTCTCCATCGTTGGCGTGACAAGATCCGCAATTCCACCCCTCTCCACGTCGTCACTCTCTCCGAACTCGCCGCCATTCTCTCTCTCATTGCCTCTTTCATTTACCTCCTTGGATTCTTCGGCATTGATTTTGTCCAGTCATTTATCGCACGTGCCTCTCACGACGCTTGGGATATTGAAGACGAAGAGGAAAACAGTCGCTTCCTTCTCGACGAAGATCGTCGCCCCCGCCGCCGACCTGCTCCTTGTCCCGCCGCCCTTGATAATTCCTCCATTTCCGCTCCTGTAGCCACTTTCATGGATCCTCCGGTGCCTCTTCCCTCTCAGGACGACGAAGTCCTTGTCAAATCCGTTGTTTCCGGTGACATTCCTTCGTATTCCCTTGAATCTAGGCTCGGGGATTGTTACCGAGCTGCTTCTGTTCGTCGTGAAGCGGTTCAGAGGATAACGGGGAGGTCTCTAGCGGGTTTACCTCTTGACGGTTTTGATTACCAGTCGATTTTAGGGCAGTGCTGTGAGATGCCGATAGGGTACGTCCAAATCCCAGTGGGGATTGCTGGGCCCTTGTTGCTTAACGGATGTGAATATTCCGTTCCCATGGCGACTACGGAAGGGTGTTTAGTTGCAAGCACTAACAGAGGTTGTAAGGCTATTTATGCTTCTGGAGGAGCTACTAGCATTCTTTTTAGGGACGGGATGACAAGGGCTCCCGTTGTGAAGTTCCCGACGGCCAGCAGGGCGTCGGAATTGTTCTTCTTCTTGGAGGACCCTGCTAATTTTGATACCTTAGCCATGGTTTTCAACAAGTAAGCACCTTTTCCACAGAATTTAATTCAGCTTTAAATTTGCGCTGTCCCTTTCTTTGTGCCAAAAAAGTCGTATTTTTGGTTGTTTTTGTCTGAAAAGTTAAGAGTCTTTACAACCTTAGGTTTGGATTAATGGCAACTTCCTACTGTTAGGTGATGGTGACTCTTCATTCATAAACGAGATATTGGCTTTAGCATACACTATTCAGTTCATTAATTCTGCATTACCTGATCAAAGGAAAATTCCGTTTACTTATTCTGCGTTTTGTTAACAAATTTCTAATTTCTTTGAGATGTAACCAGTTGGATATGGTTCGGCTCTGTTCTATATTGAGCATCATGATATTTAGTTCTTCACTGTTCAATAAGTAGTTATTGCATTGGAAGTAATGCCACACTTTAGAGAAAAATAAAACACAATAAAGTGCAAGAGATTCATATAAGCAATAGCAACTAGTAGGGATCAAGACTTAGTCATATTCCTATCCAGCGAGTTGTGCATCTCTAGAAAATGCAGAGAACAGAGAACCCCAAACAATTTTGATATTTAAATGAGACGAGTCTAAATGGAGGAAAATGAATGATGATTCATATTCCTATCCAACAAGCTTATGGTAGAGGCGTACTACTAGTAGTTGCTGTACTATTATGTTGGTCATCTTCTTGATTCTTGGCTTTCCGTTTTCTTCGCATTTGAATGCAGATCCAGCAGATTTGCGAGGCTCCAAAAGATTCAGTGCTCACTTGCAGGGAGAAATCTTTACATCAGGTTCAGCTGTGGCACAGGGGATGCCATGGGAATGAACATGGTATCAAAGGGTGTTCAGAACGTTCTCGAGTTTCTTCGGGATGAGTTCCCGGATATGGATGTAGTTGGTATATCTGGTAAGCTATCGGGACTAAGTGTCACTTGGGATCACTCTGAAAGTTAACTAAGCCAGTATTTTGCAATATGTCTTTTTGAAATTCACGAAACATCTCTATTGATTTGATTATTTAATCATTGGCTGTTTTTGTCAACTACGAGTCCTCTTCCCAGTAATGTGTACCCAAAAAGTCAATTTCTTGCTTTGAGGTTCCAAAAATTAGCAAGTGTTTCTAAATTAAGCGCGTCCGTGTATGTAGGTGAACTTTGAGAGCATGTTGTTTGAAAGCCGGTTGTATTTCTCATAATCACTGACGAAGCTCTTGCATCTCTATTCCATGATTGCTTCTATATCTTTTAAGTGAGTGCTACTTTATCCCATGTCGCAGGGAATTTCTGTTCCGATAAGAAGCCTGCTGCTGTGAACTGGATTCAAGGGCGTGGAAAGTCAGTTGTTTGTGAAGCAATGATTTCTGGAGAAGTGGTGGAGAAAGTATTGAAAACTTCTGTATCTGCTCTTGTAGAGCTGAACACGATCAAGAATCTTACTGGCTCTGCTATTGCTGGTTCTCTTGGTGGATTTAATGCCCATTCTGCCAATATCGTATCCGCCATTTTCATAGCCACTGGGCAGGATCCAGCACAAAATATAGAGAGTTCTCATTGTATTACCATGATGGAGGCGGTCAATGATGGAAAGGATATTCACATATCCGTGACCATGCCCTGCATTGAGGTAATTCTATAGTATATCTTTGTCTTTGATAGCCATTATATGGTGGAAAGTCAGTTTATCACGAAGCCATTTGCTGCAAAAATTTCCTTCTGATAGAAATGTCTCTTGCTCGTACAAAATGCTGGTACTTGGGATGTATTATTATTCTTATAAACAAGCATGGTTTTCCTAGGTTGGTACTGTTGGTGGTGGGACTCAACTTGCTTCTCAATCGGCGTGCCTGAATCTGCTCGGTGTTAAGGGTGCATGCAGAGAAACCCCTGCAGCAAACTCGAGGCTCCTGGCAAACATAGTAGCCGGTTCTGTTTTGGCTGGGGAGCTGTCATTGATGTCTGCCATTGCAGCTGGCCAGCTTGTTAAAAGCCACATGAAATATAACAGATCAAGCAGGGATATGAGCACAATGACCTCATAGAGTCTTGAAATGTTTCTGGCTAATCAACTTGAAAAGAGTGCAAGGAGACTAGAAGTTAAAGTTGAAACCGGAGTAGGGGGTTGAGCAAACAATGCACATCTGCTTCTGCAATCTGCGTTAGCTGTAACTTTTTGCTAGCATGTGAGTTCTCAAGGAAGTAGACTGAACTCACTCGGTTGACTTTACTTCAGTGTCCCCGCTGAAGCATTATACAAGTTGTATTTTGTAGCCCAATCTTGCTTATCCCCTTTCTTTGATCAGTATTTATTCTAATTATTCAGCATTGGTGTATTGTTATATCTGGGATGTTTTGGCGGTTTTGATATTTGTTATTATTTCATTGTACAGTTTGGTAATGTGTAAGTACCAAGTGAAGGAATTTGTAAGTTTCGTTCAATGCATAGGCTCTAATGTTCAAAGGCTTTTTTGCCAGTGGTATTCTGGTCCTTGAGAAAAGAAACCGAATGAAATGTGACTGATGCAATTAGAGCTGGAAGATATTGTAACTAATGAACATATTTTGTTTTTAGAAACACCGCCATACTTATGTGTGCAAATAGGAATGAAGTTACTTTCTGGGGTTGGCGTTTTGGTTATGTATGTGGAATTGTATTTACAATGCTACTGTTATACCATTGGAATATTAGCAAATCAATGGCTGTAACTTGGGGACCAAAGCGTCAAATGCGATGCATGACTAAACATGCTAAGGGGGACCGAGTTCTGCAGTCCACTAAAAAAGTGATTGGTCCAACTTTATCATGTTTAAGCATGCCATGATATGATGTCCGGCACTTTCTGCACTTGTATAAAGGGCAGCCTGATGTACTAAGTTCCGATTATGCGCAGGATTCAGGGAAGAGTCGGACCATAAAGGTCTATTGTACGTAACCTAACCCTGTATTTCTGTAAGAGATTATTTTTACGACTTGAATCCGCGACTAGAAGGTCGCATGACAGCAATTTTACCAATTACGCTAGAACTCCCCCTCACGCACATGTATATATCGAATTAATGGTACGTTTCTTCTGTATATTCATTTATCATTTAATCAATAATAATTCAAGAGATGAGAGTGTCAGAGAAAAAAAGTAGGTGGAGCCGTAGAGGAGCCCCAGTTAAGAACTATAGTCGATTTTCCGACCTGTCAGTTAGTCATCTTGGACCCATTCACTCCCACTACATGTTGCTTGTTAGTTGTTGGTGCCAACAATTTTTTGGTGGAACAAGCGTTTTTTACAAATTCCAACTGTTCATCTTGTGTGATATCGCAATCAAAGACATCTAAATTTTAAATTAGTAAATTTAGAGTGATTGCTATTATATACATATTTCAAATTAGAAGTAAGCTGGTGTGAATAGGGGAACCTTGGAGCAACAATAAAGGTGTCTCAAGGTAACCTATAAGTCATGAATCTGAGCCGTTGAAACAACCATTAATTTTAGCCGTGGAAGTAACAATGAAGTTATCTACATCACACGCTTTAGGGAAGGGGTGCGCCTTTGCAGACCCTACGTGATTACTAGAGGCGGACCTATGCAATTGGTAGAGGGGTCTTCGACACCCGTAAAGTTTGGCAAAAATATTATGTATACATGTATGCTTTTTTAGAAAATAGTGATGTATTAATAGTGAAATGACTTTTACTGCCCTTAGAGAAGAAGAGAAGAAAAGCCCTAGAGTAAGGGAAGGGAAATGCTAAAGGGCGGGCATGCTCGATTGAAAGGAGAGGAAAGCTTCTTCACTTTCGGCACGGGCGCGGNAGCTTGGCCAACTTTTTTCAGGTTGCCCACCTAAACCGGAAGCGGTTATAGATGCTATAACAAAACTTCGTAAGAAAATATCTCGAGAACTCTATGAAGATCGAATTAGGTCTCAACGAGCGAATCGGTGTTTTACTACCAATCACAAGTTTCATGTTCAACACAGTATTCATACGGGAAATTATGATCAAAGAGTTCTTTATCAACCGNTCACGAGTCACATGGGCACCCCCACCAGGTAGAATAGTTTTGATATCCCCATCAAGATCTAACTCTAAGAGGATACTATTCATTTCTTCTTAACACTGATGCTCGCTTTGGAGACTAAACAATGGAAATAATACGTAACAGTCAGCCAAGTAACGATAATAAGAAAGACTAGGGTATAGCTGTTTAAATCCCCGGTCGAAATCATCCAACATAAAATTGTATAAGACCTTAGTGATTAACCCAGCGTGTGGGATCCCTACTTCCGTAATAGGACAATTAATTCCATTTTGGTCATAAAATGGTATCTTTAAAAAGGATGAAACTAAGGATATTACGTAGCTCACGCACCAAGGGTGCCAGCTTTCGTAAAATTCTTTCCCGCGGGGACGGAAATAATAATCGGGCAGGATTCGCTCAATCAAAGGATCTATACATCTCGATCGGAAAAGAATCAAGAGAAAAAGAAAGAATCGGAATTGATCGATAGATTTCTCGAAACAAACGAAAAGGAAAGATGAAACATAAATCATGGATCAACTAAGCCCTCTCGGGGACTTTCTTAAAGAGGAACCTCATGTAAATACCATGGAATAAGGTTTGATCCTATTCATGGAGATTCCGTAACTATTCCAAAAATAGAAAGTTCGACACAATTGGGATTTATTTTTGGAAATTGAAAGCAGTTACTAATTCATGATCTGGCATGTACAGAATGAAAACTTCATTCTCGATTCTACGAGAATTTTTATGAAAGTCTTTCATTTGCTTTTCTTCGATGGAAGTTGACATCCTATATACAAAGCAGATTTTGGTTAAATCAAAAAGTGCACCCGCAACCTTTAAATTTTGGGTTCGCCTCTAATAAATACAAAATACTTTATGCATTGATCTTTTTTTTTTTTTTTTTTAGTTTGCTGTGAGACCTTATCTGCTACGGGTAGTTTAAATCCGTCCAAGAGTATCATGAATCATGACCAAGTACAAAATAATCCGGTCAAGCCCATGATCATTATTATTGTTAAACGTTAGTGCTTTCATATTTTAAGATTTGATTGCTAATATATGTAATAGATTATACTAGTAAGTCCAAAGTATCTGGAATATTTCATTGTCTAGAATGGGGCCAACGTGACACACACTTTTTTGTACAGTTGTATAATTAAAAATTCAAAGTTCATTGATTACAATTATGTGTCCTTCTAGACTGCTGTAGATCGTTGTCATTCCTAACTAATCCATTTAATTTATTAACATTGATATCTGGAAGTTTGATATAGCCGCGAGTTAATCATCATATTACATAAAATTGACAAATACTACTAATTTGCCTGCATCAGCTTGGCTTATTATTAATTGAAAGAAAAAGAACATTAGATCAGTTTTGAGTCAGCAAAGAGAAAATACACGTATGAATACTAACCGTCGTTAGGTCAAGGACAAGTAACCATGGGTGACTCCATTATAAAGCTAGTAAACCAATAGCTTGGGGTCCCATTTTTTTTTGGAGGTCCCGTATTTTTCTTAAAAATGTATTGTATATGAATTATTAAAAAAAATATGAGTACATTTAAATTTAAAAATAATTTTTACAGTGAAAATATAATAACTTTAATATAAGGATCGTTGTAATAATTAGAGAATGGAAGAATTTTTATTAAATTATTTCCTTATATGGGTAGGGTAGCAATTTTTTTTTGCCGCACTTATATCCTAACAACTGATACAGGCCCATATTATTATTATTATTATTATTATTATTATTATTATTATTA
>ML367627.1:0-11819 GCA_005239505.1 Nicotiana paniculata
TGTTGTTGTTGTTGTTGTTGTTGTTGTTGTTGTTGTTGTTGTTGTTGTTGTTGTTGTTCTTATTATTATTATTATTACTATTACTATTACTATTAGTATTCTTATTCTTATTATTGTTGTTCTTATTATTGTTGTTATTATTGTTCTTATTATTGTTGTTATTATTATTATTATTGTTATTATTATTGTTATTATTATTCTTATTATTATTGTTATTATTATTGTTATTATTATTGTTCTTATTATTGTTGTTTTTCTTATTATTGTTCTTATTATTGTTGTTATTATTGTTCTTATTATTGTTGTTATTATTATTATTATTGTTATTATTATTGTTATTATTATTCTTATTATTATTGTTATTATTATTGTTATTATTATTGTTCTTATTATTGTTGTTTTTCTTATTATTGTTCTTATTATTGTTGTTATTATTGTTCTTATTATTGTTGTTATTATTATTATTATTGTTATTATTATTCTTATTATTATTGTTATTATTCTTGTTATTATTCTTGTTATTATTGTTGTTATTATTGTTATTATTATTGTTATTATTATTGTTATTATTATTATTATTATTATTATTATTATTATTATTAAGTCAAGAGGATGATTTAAAAATAAGTAAGAAAAAAATATATGAACAAAGAAAGTATATATTTAAATAAAGAAGTAAGCAAGCTCGATAGTCAATACGTTCATCTGTAAAACAACAAATGATGTTTTAAAAATAATAAAGTTAAGTAAGGGACATAAAAAATAAGCAAGTAAGCAAGCAAAACATGTGACGCATTCCAAAACTTAACAAATAATAGCGCGTCCTAATATAAGGGACCTTGTTGTGCCAGAGGTAGGCCTAGCGTGTATTAAAGGACAAATATGACATTATATGTCATTCCATTGCTTTAAATTAGTTAAACAATTCTATTTTTTCAAAAAAAAAATAAAATATAATAATAATAATAATAATAATAATAATAATAATAATAATAATAATAATAATAATAATAAAATAAATGAATTTCTTAAACCCTTTATTTTGTAATAAAAATTCAAAAGAAAGTATAATAAAAGATATTTCGTCATGTTTAAACTTTTCGATGTTACGCACGATTATGTCATTTGAAAATATATCATCGAAAAATTAGTCATGCTCCATTACCTAGGATTTAATTAATTTTAGAGCAAATGGTCCACATAGTTGGCATATACACCTTTCAAATAATGCACATATGTGATAAGGTGTCACTTGGAGTTGAAAACCCACTTGAACATTTAGGTGAAGTTAACTAATGGATTTAATACACCTCGGGTATTAAATCACCTAAGGTTAAAATGATGCATGCTCTTAAAAGGGTTTTGGTTTAGCTCTATCTTAGGTTGACTAAGAGTGGGCTTTTTAGACTGGTCTTCTCCCAAGAGGACGACTTGAGAGTGGAAAGCCCATGACTGTCGACTGCACCGCTGATCGACTTACCCACGAACTTTCGCCTAAAAGGTATTTTTGAAAAGTGCACGGCCGCAAATCACGTAACCGCTAGGTGTGTGCTTTGTGTGAATTTTCCAGGGGTGGAAGAAGTGTAACAGAATGACCGTTTATATAAATCAATACGAATTGATAAATAACTAATGTAAGACAATTTATCACGTAAAGGCAATTCAACTAAACGCCATAAACAAACACTAACACACAAATAAATTTTATTATTAACCTAAGTTTGTTTTGGTTTAGAGCCTAGTATCCCCAGCAGAGTCTCCATGCTGTTATACCCCATTCTAACACGGGTCAAACTAGAGTATGTGGTAATTCTGAAGGTTTAATTGATTAAAGAGAGTCGCCACCTAATTATTTTAACGGTGAATCAGGACACCAATTTTAACTAAGTAGTGCTTAAAGTCAACTCTGTTTTATATGGCATGCTTAACCTTTAAAACTATGGGCAAGGGTTCTAAATAATCTTATAGGGAAGGTTATAAAGGCACCCCATATGATCCGTTAATAACGGTTAACCGGCCAAACTTAGGTTAATTAATATTATGCTAAAGTATTAATGTACATCGTTAACTATTTGTGGAACTTAGCTACTTACACCTTAGGTAAGATGTTTAAACCCATTAAGAAATGTGATGATTTTTGAAGAAAAATATTTAATAGATTAGTTTTAACATAATGAAACCAATAACTAACATCACTCCCAAAGAACGCATGGAGACAATTCTTCCTACTTGTTAAAAGAAAAGAAATTTTCATTTGGACTTATAAGAAAACACTTGACTGAATCTAAGCATATAAATTATATAAAATCTCAACTTGATGATGTTAGAAAGGATGTTAACGGGATCCTTTGAAAAAAATAAAATCTCAACTTGATGATGTTAGAAAGGATGTTAACGTGATCCTTTGAAAAAAACTTCATTTCAATGATTTGTAAAATTGCCAACTTGCTGTTTTTGAAATGTTAAATGTAGTGGAAAACACTATGTGATAAATAGGTACTATGTTTGCTAGCCAAAAAAAGAGATCCTAAATAATTAAATAGACTCAACCTTCAAGCCCATGTTAAGAGTGAGATGAAAACAAATACAAATAAATCAAAAGACCTCAAGAAATTAAAAAAAACAATCGTAAAGAAAGAGAAGATAAGACAGACGCCATGGGCGTCCCCAATCATTTCGCTTGTTTTCTTGCTATCCGAGGCATCTAAGGAATGAGAGGTATTGACTCCACGTGCGGGTATGAGAGAGTCTTGCTTTAAGACTCCATGATTTGCTCTAAGTACATATGCACAAAAAGAAAGAAAAGGAAAATAGAATTAGAAGGAAATTTTATTCTTAAGCGTGCATAAAGAAACCAAAACAAACGAAATCCAAATCGAACCAAAACTCTATAGTCATTCAGATCATAACAAACTTATGAACCATACTTTGCAAGTCCATACCAACATGACTCACATTTTCTTTTCAAAATGCAAACGGACTCTTAAGTTAAGCACTATTCTTTCTTATTTAAAGTTTGAATAATTAGTAACAAGTAACTTACTACTTAAACTGAAAGACATATTTTACACTCTAATGGTAATAAGAACAGATATAAGACTGGCTTATTTTACTGATAAAGAAAGTACATTTAAAACTCATGCAAACATTTAGCCAGGACTTGAATCCCCTTTACAATAGATATACAAAAGAAATCCTAACATGACTTAATTTTTACCATTAGTTGACAGGTATGGAAAGCAACATAAATTTGATTCAAAGGGAGTATGTTCTAATTGCTAATAGGAAAGGTACAACAAACAGAAAATCACATACTTATATTTTATTTTAGGCTAACAAGACACAAAGATTCTGACCTTTATTACCAGAAATAATCCATAGCACAATTCCTAATGGATAAAAATTCATATTCACTAGGTTATCTAACCAAACTCATACTTAATATATGAATAGTCAAAGACATACTTTACCCCATTTAGCTTTAAATGTTAGGCAGAGATGCCAATAAAATTTCTATAAGCATGTATTAGTATTTTACAATAGCAGGTGCTTTGTTAGCTAGGATCTATTTCATTGTAGGAAATTTTAAATATCATTATAGCATGATCTAAGTCCCGCAAAAGAAAAACAACACACGTGATTCTATAAACAGAATATGAAACTCACATTCACGAACATTCTGAGCAACTAGGTAGGTTCCTTATTTGAAAAAATGAGTTTATGACATGGGAAGAAAGTTAACTAACATGTCGTAACTACGAGAGATTCTTCATTTCATGAAAAAACAATACATGATTGTATCATTATTTCCTAAATCATGAGTTTCTACATTCGAATAAGAAGCCATATAACATGATTTTACTGGACTTATATACACAATATAGAAACTTGAACTCCAAATATAATTAAGAATGCCGAAAGGTCTAACTTTATAACATTAGAAACACAAAGTAAGAGACACTAATGCTACTCTCATAAAATGTACGGAATCATAAACATACAACAAAATGGTCGAATCGAAAAAGAAAAGAGAAATCACTGACCTGTTTTGAGGCACTGAACCGGGGATGGGGTCTCAAATCCAACGGACTCGACTTCAACCTTGCTACCTCAAACTAACTTTAATCATAGAGCAAACGCAAAAAATAATTTTTTGTTGGCTAAAAAAAATCAACTGAAGACGAGAGATTGCAAGAGAGAAATAACTCGATTTTAGAAATGGCGAGTGAAGGCAGCAAACTTCTTTTTTTTTTTGGGTGAGAGAGAGAGTGGTTGAACCATAGTCTAAAGGGAATAGAGCGACCGAACAACCACAATTTTTTTGTGTGCAGAAATGACGGCTCCCAAGTTGTTTTAAGGGTAAATGGGCGGCTAAGAGATCCTCCAAAATGATTTTTCAAAACAGATATTTATAGATAGAAGTTAGGGTTCTTCTAGTTAGTTTAGGCGCGCAACTTTTGAGCGGGATTATGGTTAAACGTTGAGATCCGAACGTTACCTTTTTGAAGAGCTCAGCAGAAATCAAAAGAAAACATGAGATTCCTTGGTCAAAGGCCTAAGCTTTCAGGGATTTGCTTCAGATCTCTTACCCAAATGATAGGATATGCTCTGATGTGAAAGAGTGAAGGTCAAGGCTTAGTCAAAATTGGAGGAAAATTCCAAGAAAAAGGTCTGCCATGGCAGAGAGCGAAAGAGACGATGGAGAGGAAGGGGAAAGGGGCCAACGTTTGGTCTTGGAATTTGCAGAGAAATGTCATTACTTAATTAAATGTATGAATCCATATAAAAATCGGATTTGGGCTCTACAGTTGGGCTAAGTGAGTTGAAAAATTTGGACTTCTCTTGTGGGTAAGAATGACCGAAAATGGGCTAGTTCTCAAGGTCTTGGACTTTTCTTTCTTCCTTTTACTTACTTGGACTTCTAACTTAGACCAAAATAATAATAATAATAATAATAATAATAATAATAATAATAGTAATAATAATAATAATAATAATAATAATGATAATAATAATAATAATAACAACAATTGTCGTATTAATAATATTAATAATGCTAGTAGTAGTGATATCAAGTAAATAGTAATAATAATTAGGTCTAGTTTGTGCAAAAAATAGTAAAATAACTATTCTTATATTATTAGTGATATTAGAAGCTTAAAGAAATAGTTTGGAAGAAAGGAGGACAAAATTGGGTGTCAATAATGCTCCGCGCTTGTGTTATTGACTTTGGAGGTTCTTGGGATCAGTCTTTCCGTTAGCGAATTTTGCCTACAATAATAATTACCAGTCGAGCATTCAGATGGCTCCTTATGAGGCATTATATGGTAGACGGTGTAGATCGCCAGTTGGGTGGTTTGAGCCGGGAGAGGCTTGGTTATACAGACTTAGTTCAAGAGGCCTTAGATAAGGTCAAGGTTATACAGGATTGTCACACCTCCTTTTTCACCCATAAGGGTAATAAGGGAGTTTTTCCAGTTTAAGTGACATTATTCAATTTGGAATTATTTATTTAATTTTAGAGTAGCCACTCGAAATTATTTATTTACGGTGTTCTGAGTCACCATTTATTTTTAAATCCCAAACCGAGGAAGATTGACTCTGTTTTAAAAGTCTACAAAACCAGAAGACCGGGTAAGGAATTCTGTTAACCCGGGAGAAGGTGTTAGGCATTCCCGAGTTCCATGATTTTATCACGGTCGCTTTAATCATACATGACTTAATTAAATTGTTTAATTACGTATTTTAGAACCTATGTGTATTTTAAATTACTTGATTATTCGTGATTAAGAAATTATCTTGAAACGAGTCACGTGTACGTGTACACATTTTATTTAATGCGCTAAAACCATGTCACGCGTACGTGTACATAATTAATAGCCCCTAATTATTATTAAAATTATTTATTTGGCCAAAGTTACGCTAACGTGTACCTTGGTTTATTTTTTTAAAATCATAATTATGTCACGCGAACATGTATACAATCACGATGATAGATTAAGTCACGCCTAAAGCATTTTCTACGAATATTCATTTTTAAATCGTGCTCTTGCCATGCGAACATGTACACAATTAATAATATTTTTTTTATTATGATTGTTTCGCCTAAGGTTGCGCAAACGCATACCTTGGTTTCTTTTGAGAATCATAATTATGTCACGCGAACGTGTACACAATCACAACAATATATTAAATGCCTAAAAAGCATTTCTACGAATATTCACTTTTTTCGAAATCGTAATCGTGTCACGCGAACGTATACATAATCACGATAAATTATTTACTAATGCGCGCCTAAACCACCCTATAGATTTGTGAGTTATTTATTTCCTAAATTAAGACTATTATGGGGCAATGAGTTATGAAAAACAAAATTGGGTCAATTTCTTATCTCAAATCCATATAATTCATTCGATTACCTCATGATCAAATCAAGTTACTCTTTTAGTTCAATCAAACCAAATAGTCCAAAAGAAGCCATTATATGTCCAACATGCCAAAATAACATAATTTTACCCAAATCTATTAATCAAGCTTAGCAGTGCTCAAATAGACTAGGAAAAAAAAAAGAACTTCATGAATTATCAAGTTATCATGCAAAAACACACAAACGCTCCAGCCTATTTCCTTTATCTAAGTGCAACAGTACATCCACATTCATAGAATCTCCAAGTAAACAAAATAATCCACAAAATATGGCAATGAAATACTATCTCAAACAATAAATAAGCAAACAGTAAAAGGCTAACAAAATTAACTAATACATAATATTGAGCTAAAATAGTAAAGAAAAGAAGAAGAACGGACCTTTTGCATCCAAAGTTCCTTCTGAATTTTTATTCAAAAATAAGCCTTTGATTACAACCTGAAGCAAAATCTTAAAAAAAAAATGAACTTGAACCAAAAAACGGAAATCTACTCATGCCTTCGACTGAAGCTCAAACAAGAAAAACTATCGACCGGAACCTCAACGCTCGACCTTGAACAAGAGAAGGGGTGGAGTTTTTGATTTGGCGAGGGAGTTGATTTTCTTGTGAAGATGGAGGTCTCCATTTTTTTTTCTATCTTCAGCGTGTCTCCTCTCCTCCTTTACAGATGTAAGTCCCCCATTATATATAGATGTGTATGTGCTTGTAACTTATGTGAAGAAAGTGGGAAATGAGGAGAAGAACGTGAGTATGTGGGAGTGTGGTGTGAGAGTGGGGATAAGACATGAGTGTAGTGGGGAAGTGGAGAGTTGGGTGTTATATATATATACTAACCAACTTACTTTTAAAAAGATACTATATAAATAAGAAAACTCACTATTTACACTAAGTTTAAATTATACTAAGAAAAAAAAAATACTACTATAACTTACATTTAAATTAGAAGAAACCAAGTTTATATATATATTCTTCTATAGGAACAAATCTTATATTCTAAGAATGTGAATATTTTTTGTTATTTTTAATTTTCTTAAATAAAACCTATTAAGAGTAAGATAAAAAATTTAAAACATTAAGATTAGACCTCAAAGAAACATGAAGAGTTTTCAGGCAAAGAAAAATGAACAAGGTGACTGACTTTTGACCTCACTATTATTTAAAAAAGAAAAGAAGATAAAAGAAAAGGATGTGACCGAGCCTTGGTTTTAGGCCGCCTACATATCCCGGGTTATAAGGGAATCAGGTCACGTGTAGTTCAAGTGGAAGAAGAGTGATGGAGTACTCTTAGATGGAGAGTCGAACAAAGTTCCATCGAGGTTTCGATCCGCGGTTCCTACTATTACATCAAAATAAAAAGAAAATTACGTATCTTGAAATCTAAGAGTTACAAAATTCCTATCTAAATGTCATATGGAGTCTTGTATTGATTCTTGAGTTGATTCTCCTATTGACTTTAGATTGAAACTTGGTGTTCTCGATGTAGCAGACTATGAAATACTCTTACAGGCTTGTTTCTTGATCAGATGATGAGAAGATGGATCTTGAGACCCTGTGTCTCCGCATATATTATGTCAAAGCTGGTTGAGGTTGGTATTGAGATCAAACATTCCATTTTCTCCGCCAAGAGCTGGAATCTTATTTTTGCCCATCCAATATGTGCTTTGCAGAGCAATCTACAAGTCATCACAAACAAACAAAACAAACAAAAATTTTCTGCCCCAGTTTGCACTAGAAAATTTTTGTGAGTTATTAAAAATACAATAAACTATCTTAGCTATTGCAAAATAAATAATTAAGAGAAATGGGCTCTTTTTTTATTTTTATTTTTATAATAATAGGGGATGTCGTACCCTATGTTAGCACGATGGAAGGCAACCAGGGAATATAGTACCCTTTGTTGGCAATAAGATGAGGCTCGTGGTACTTTAAGATGAAACTAGGTAATGTCGTACCCTATGTTGGCAAAAAGTAATGCAGCCAGGGGATGTAGTGCCCTGTGTTGGCAATAAGATGAGGCTCATGGCACTTTAAGATGCAACTAGGGAATGTCGTACCCTATGTTGGCAAAAAGTAATGCAGCCAGGGGATGTAGTGCCCTGTGTTGGCAATAAGATGAGGCTCATGGCACTTTAAGATGCAACTAGGGAATGTCGTACCCTATGTTGGCAAAAAGTAATGCAGCCAGGGGATGTAGTACCCTGTGTTATAAATAAAATAACGCTCGTGGAACTTGGGGATGCTACTAGAGAATGTCGTACTCTATGTAAACAAAAATAATGCAGTCATGGGATGCAGTGCCCTGTGTTAGTGATAGGATGAGGCTCGTGGCACTCTGGGATACTACTAGGGAATGTCGTACCCTATGTTCGCAAAATGTGATGCCGCCAGAGGATGTAGTACCCTGTATTGGCAATAAGATGAGGCTCGTGGCACTCTACGAGGCTAATAGGGAATGTCGTAGCCTATGTGCAAAAAATGAGGTTTGTGGTGCTCTGAAATGCTATTAGGGAATGTTCTACCCTATGTTGGCCATAAGTAACGCAACCAAGGGATGTAGTACCCTACGTTGGCAATAAGATGAGGCTCGTGGCACTCTAAGATGCTACTACGGAATGTCGTACCTTATGTTGGCAAAATGTGATGCCGCCAGGGGATGTAGTACCCTGTGTTGGCAATAAGATGAGGCTCGTGGCACTCTAAGATGCTACTACGGAATGTCGTACCTTATGTTGGCAAAATGTGATGCCGCCAGGGGATGTAGTACCCTGTGTTGGCAATAAGATGAGGCTCGTGGCACTCTAAAATGCTACTAGGGGATGTCGTACCCTATGTTAGCAATGAGAAATACAACCAGGGGATGTAGTATCATGTGTTGGCAATAAGATGAGGCTCGTGGCACTCTAAGATGCTACTAGGGAATGTCGTACCCTATGTTGGCACTAAAATGCAACCAGGGGATGTAGTACCCTGTGTCTGGCAATAAGATGAGGCTTGCAGCGTTCTGAGATGCTACTAGAGAATGTCGTACCCTATGTAGGCAGAAAATAATGTGACCAGGGGATGTAGTACCCTATGTTGACAATAAGATGAGGCTCTTGGCTCTCTAAGATGCTACTAGGGAATGTCGTACACTATGTTGGAAATAAGTAATTCAATCGGGGTTGTAGTACCCTGAGGTAAAGATAGGGTATTCCCTATAATGAAACTAAAAATAACATGATTACATGTATATTAGAAGGAAACCAAGAACTTGAGAACTTCACTTGGTGGTGTTCGTCTTTTCATGAACTGTTTCCTAAAATTGTTCTGTTCCTNCATCACCATTTATGTTTATGGTGCAAACAAACTTGCTCCCAGAACAACGTTTAACTGAGTAACTTTTGTTGTTCCTTGACACAATGTTCCGTCCTTCAAGCCTTTTTCTCCTCAGGGAAAATCAAAGGTGGCTTTATGCATTTTCCTATGATGTTCATGCCCAAAATTTTTTGCTTCATATAACAGGGAAACTGTAACCAATTTTTTGCGGCCTTTCCTTTGCTTTGCTTTGATGACATTAGACTAAAAGGGACTAAAAAATAATGGTACGAAAGAAAACAAGAAGGTAAACTAATAGGTATTACAACTTAATCAAGAAGTATACCTTTCAGAGAATAAAAATAAAAATGAAAAGGACTTATCTGGAGGAATATGCTGACTTCAATTGTCATGACATGCACTTTGGACTGGATGTCCGATCCGTCTAAACCGTCTAAATCTCAAAATCCATTGTAAACTTCACTTTGAAACTGAGTTCTTTGTCTTAACCATGCTTTTGCCGGGATATATGAAGGCCTAAATCGATCAACGATGCCCTTTGTGGGTTTTCACCAATTGACCTCTCTCATTTGTCTTTCTCTCAACTCACTATCGCCTTATAGTGCCCGTGAAGGTTTTCACCAATAAGACTTTCTCATTTTATTTTTCTCTCTTTACAATGGTCGAGGCATCACCATAATATACCAACTTAGCATTCTCGAAATTTGATCAAAAAGTCTTAGCAGGGAAGGGTAAAAAGAACTATTCAACTGAATTACAACTTTTGGAACCATTTTGACGGAAAAAACCGTTGAAAAAATAAAATAAAATCATGCCCCAGTTTCTTTGAATACTGGGGAAATGTGTATTTTTATTTTAGTGTGACCGAACCCCAGAGTGAGGCTGCCTACATATCCTTTCAGAATCAGGTTGGACGTAGTTCAATTAACATGAACTTGTTTTGATGATTTTTTTTTGCCAAGACCAAGTACATTGGTTCCAAAGAGGGGAAAACAAAGAAATATAAACAAGGCTTCAAAGGGCTAACTAGGGTTGACCAGTGTTTCGGTAGCGAGAATAATAGTCTTTTGTCATCCCAACCTGAGACTGCTAAGTATAAAAATGCCCCAACAGAGTCATGTCAGACGTAGTATCTCTTGACCACATCCGCGTTAACAGATATATCAGTCACCTATCCTTCTATATCTGTCAAGTGTAGGCTCCTTTTGACAATACTTTCTTGACGAGGTAAGGACCTTGCCAATTCAGCGCGACCTTTCCTTTTGCTTCTTCCTGGTGCGGAAAGATACGTTTCAAAATAAGTTGTCCTACCTTAAATTGTCTTGAGCGCACTTTCTTGTTGTAAGCGCGTGCCATTATTTGTTGGTATAATTGACCAAAACAAACTGCCACCAAATGTTTTTCATCAATTAAACTCAACTGTTCCAATCGGGACTTGACCCAGTCAGTGTCTTCGATCCCTGCTTCAACAATGATTAGGAGAGAGGAAATCTCAACTTCTTGATTCATTATTTCGAGATTAGATAAATTTTTAAGATCTGGTCATGAATTCCGAGTGCATGTCATGTTTTATAAAGCCATCATTAACGAAACTGAAAAGGATAAGAAATTAACAAAAATTAGGAAAAGGAAAAGATAGAATTTTACTAAGAAAACGGAACTTCGTTTCATTGAATTTGAAAGGGTAGAAGGGTTAACGTCAAAGCAAAGCAAATAAACTAAAATATCTGGATTACAACCCTTAAAATAATCCAAATACAGAAAAACAACAAAACAGACTCCCAAGGCTCCTTCCTGATGTGAAGAGGAGTTGCTTCCCAGTTGTTGAGCGAGTTATCTGGACTAATGAGCTGAACACTTGCATGGATGGGGCTTTCACCAACTTTAACCATATTGATCTCATAGAACATATCTTTGAGACCCTAGCAAACTTCATCATTGTCATCTTGTATGGATCCTTCCTCTTGCTCTTTTCGATTTTTGAAACTGCCTGACCCACTTTGAATTGCTTGTGTGATTGCCTTAAGGGATGCCTGACTCACAATTTTGCCCGACTTCATGCCATTCTCAACTATT
>MDKI01190024.1:0-17043 GCA_005239505.1 Nicotiana paniculata
GAACTAATTATCAAGTAACGAGAATATTGTTGTGTATTTAATAGAGACAAATATTCCAGGGTTTTGATTAAGTCAACCATTCATATTGCATTCTTATTAACTCTCTCTTTCATATAATTCACTCATGGTTGCTAATTAATCGATAATTGCTCTCGTAGCCTTCTCCTGAAGTACTACTCGCCTATTCTCAATAGATTAACGCCTATATTCCTATGAAATTAATCTATTAGAACGCACTAAGATTATGATGTTTAATTAAGCACAAAATATAAAATGTTAATATAGCTAGTTTAATTAATGTATATTAAAATGTTAAAATGTTCATGGCAAAATCACAAAATATAAAATGTTAATATTCATGGCTAAAATATAAAATGTTAATTAATCTATTAGAATGCACTAAGATTATGATGTTTAATTAGGGGCAAACGCCCGGGTATTACCCGGGTCACTCCTTTTCAACTCTTGAGCGTATTTTTGATGTTTATGCACCATTTAGCTCGGTTTCCATCTCCAATTCACCTACACATGAAATAGACTCCATTATGTACAACATGTATTTTTATCACAAAAGCACATAAAATGTAAGGTATATAATGCTTAAAACTATGAATTCTAGCCACGCATCACCTAGCGCTCAGCTACTTGAACATTCTGAAAATTATGCCACAAGCAGCGCCACACGCTGCCTATGGCCCTCGAATTTCACTTTCGCCTTTTCTTCCCAATTTCGCTCCAATTCGCGCCCTTTCGTCCAAAATTGCATCCGAATGATTCCTACATATAGAAAAACACAAATTAGCACAAATCATCATATTATACATCTCAAATCTTCAAGACATGAGCAAAATGTGAGGCACTATATATCAAAATATGCATACATTAAGTCAATTATCAACACCCTACACTTAGACTCTTGCTCGTCCTCGAGCAATGGAACTATATAACACCCCAAAATGTACTTATCACTATGAAAGAGCACTTCATAATTAATTCAATCAAACACTCTACCTTTGGAACATGATCGATATCGGCAATTAAGCATGAACACACGAATTTCACATTCTTCCCATTTTTAAACCAACCCAAGTACAGTCAATGTTATTCAACCAACTCAAGCAACCTCTCCACAACCACCTTACCTCAAGAGACGGCTCATTACCACTAAGCATCTTCAACTCACACACTCACCCAACAAAAGAAAGTGTACAACATTACCAATCCGTCATGAGACCAAGTGCCCTTATCACAAACAAAAGAGTGAATATAAAAGTAGTCCATACATCCAAATATGTCATTGAACATAAATTAAGTACATCACACAATTGAACAATATTCACTCACTCTCACAAAGAATTCATGTGCATCCTGTGGTCGTACCATAAGTTTACCCGTAGTATACATCTCTACTAATCTAAGCTAGCCAAATATAGGATCAATTAGGACTTTAATGTTGTAATGTAGGCTAAGGGACAGAAGGATACATTTAGAATAGTGACTAACCCTCCTAAGCACATTTTCTTTTCAACACATGCACTTGTCATACATCATATTTTAAGAACCTATATGGTTTCACTAGCACGAGTTAGAAGGATTAGGAGGTGTGTGTATTTCTACATTATTTGAAATTTTATTTCTTTTTCTTGCAAAAAATTTCCTCTTTTTTTTTCTCTTCACATACTCCATACATTGAAGTTCATAGGCTAGTGACCTTTTTTCTACAATTTTAGTGCACCTTAAGGGCCCTTTCATGGTTCCACTCGAAAGCCACTCCCCAATCTCTCACCTTACTTCTTTTAGCGACTAAGTGCCTTAGGAGGTAAAGGTTCAACAATCTCAAATTAAGAACAAAATAGGAGTACGACTTGTAATGTGGGTGCCAAGGAAATAGTCTATAGCCTCAAAGGGGCTAGCACCCGGAAAATTTTATTTGTCAGTGACAAGCACCTTTATGGTCAAGAAAGAAACGCCTACATCATCTCCTAGACTAGCACAACTTAATAATTTCGCGTTGATTAAAACACGGGGCAAGTTCTAGACTACACAGGATAGCATAGAATATCAACAATCCTTACACATACGTGGCACTTGACTCATTCAAGACGGTTCTGTATGACTCTCAAGTCAAGAAAGCATAGCAAGTTGAGAATTTTTAAGCAACAATGTACTAGGTGTCATACAAGTCAACCAACGGAGAAAAAAATGTCAAAGAGTAGGCTACTTACTTTACTTGGCATTACAATTCAAATCAAATATGCATGAGGACAGAGTGCATGCCATAAATTAATTTGCCAACACCAAACATGTCAATAGGTACCTCAGAGCACCTAAATTTTCTCCCTTATCCTATTCCTTAAAAAAACAAAAAAAAACACCCGGTTCAAGATACACCCTTCGAAAAGAATCGCCGTCCAAAGAAAAACTAAGGGATGCTACCTAAGTATCCTAAAAAATAAAAGAAATCTTTTTGGTATTCTCAATCGGGATTTAATCCCTCAAGAAAATTGTCCAACATATCCATCGTGGGGAAAAGTCCAAGCTTTTTCTGAAAATTTTTAATGTAATCTAGCTAATTAGACTATGTTAGTCTTAAAATAAGATAAAAGTAATAAAAAACAAATCAATAACACTAAAAATAAATTATACAATTACAATTCAAGGAGTATTCCCCCCACCCCACACTTAAAAAATGCATAGTCCCCGATGCATAATAGATTCAAAACAGAGTAAGGTGGAAAGAAAGAACTCCTTGCTAGTCGGAGTCTGCCTCCTCAGGATGCCCACCAGCTGTGGCTATGGGCTCATCATCATCACCTAAGGGTACCAACCATAACTTCTTCATTATCCGCATCCTTATTATCTGATCCCTTGTGAGTGTTTTCATCTTCAGACGGATGAATGGGACTGCCTGGTGCTATGCCCAACATCTCCTTGGAAGAGCTGGAGATATCATTTCACAAGTGCATGCGCTCCTCATTTGACACCCCTAGCCTGCTCTTTATAACGTTGAGGGAATTGTAAAGATACTTGTTGAAATTTTTGTCCCTCTCATTCCTAGCAGCCTGGGAGAGCTTGGATGTGGACTCTAGCAGGGATGTGGTGTCTAACAATGATGTGGGTGCCTCCACTACCTCATCATAGCTAGGGTACTCCGGTATCCCCACGAGATAGCATGTACTGTGTCAGGATGTTTCCAAAAAAGTACCTTTTGATCCTCCCTCCAAAACGGGTACAAGCCATTTCCCCAAGCATGAGCTCACCCACATTTAGGGGTCACCTGGTCATCATAAAGTAGATCACTCACACTCGAGCCCGAGTGCACTCGCTGTTATGCTAAACGTTCATTAATCTAGCCTGCACAAAGTTTTCCCAGACCTTGGCCGTTTTGTTGAAGTCGAACCGGAGCATCTTAAGGTGAGCTTTTCCCTTAGTCCGCGTCCACTTCGCATTAGAATCAATTTCAAAAAGTGTGTGACGTATTGCCTGGTGGCGTGGACTTTTGATGAACTTTCGTAGCCTCCGTGGATTAGGGCTATCAACTCTCAAGAAGCGACACAAGGCTTGCCTATCCATTGGAATTTCCTTTGCTTTGACCCATGACTTGTCCATGCCCTTGTTCTAGTTAGCATATAACTCTCATACCATGCTTAGATTGGCAGGGCCTGGACATTCAAGGAGCTTATCCATCTTCTTTTCTACCAATCTAGCTAGTAAATTTGGGAAGTTCCATTCTAAGGCCTTTATATTAATCCCCATTTCGGAGACATATCTACCATATGTAAAAAATGTATCATGTCATTTGATGGCGTCATCTCGAACTAGTTCCACCTGAGGCCTTGATGGCCTCGTCGACCCGCTAGCAACTTGCTTTCCCTTAGCTTGTCGGGAAGAACTCTCGCCTTACTTGTCTTTGGAGGGGGGGGGGGAAAGTAGTGGAGGACTTCCCCACCCCATTTCCTTTGGCAGCACAGTCACGAGCCGTAGCAACCTACACACGATAAACACAAAGATGAGAATGAATCAAGAAATTTTGCCTAAGGTCATCGTGAGAGGCAAAGATGACCCCACACTTGAAACCGAAGGCTATGTATAATCGAATCATAATATTGGTTCAACGTGCACCAATGTGTCATCGCAAGACTATAGGTACTCAGACTTCCCTATGTCATACAATTCAAGTAGTCTAATATGGACGTAACTTAACCATGGTGCAAGCAAGCAAAGCTATAGCTCACATTACTACACTACTCTAGTACACTTACTACTACTTACATGAGTTTACAACAAGATACAATACCCCCAAACACCCCACGCTTCGCCCAAAGTCATATACAACTACACTCGGCTACTCAGACTTCACCGATGTTCAGTTTACTCTCTTAGGTATTTTAGTAAACACCTTGTGGCATCAATTTTTCTTCTTTTATTTTAACAATGGTGGAATAAGCTGGCCTTCCCAAATTTACACGAAGTAGAGGAAATTATAGTTTACTACTTCAAACACAAATTCACAACCAATTTTTGCACCTAATTTCGTGTACACTAAGGAAACTCACAATAACATCAAAGTATGTTTAAGTGACCTAGGGGATTGAGGATTGTTAGAGAAAGAAGACTAAAATTACACTAAGAAATTCCAAAATACAAGAAAAGACATACAAAGAAGAACATACCTTTGAGTCTTGAGATGAAATTGAGCAAGGAAAATTTATGAATTTATGAGCTTGATAGAACACAAAATAACGAGGGAGAAGAAGAAAGAGAGCGTGTTCAACGATTTTTTTGTTTTGTGAGAAAGATGGGTTTTGGGTTTTACCTTTTTCTTTTGGTTTAAGTGGGAAATGGGTTTGGGTAATGGTGTATGGGTTAGGTTGTGTGTGTATATGGGTAATTGGGTTGGGTATTTTAAATAAACAAAGAAAACAAAAATTTTTTAAAAAAATTACTTACCTGATCCCCCCAGCCCAGCGCCCTATGCTGGGGCTGGCGTTGGGGCTTTTAAAATTTCTGTAAAGTGCGCCCCAGGCAGTGTGGGGTGCTGGCCTGAGTGCTCGTTTCTTCTTTTTTAATAAAATCCCGACTACCAAAGCACTCAATACATACATTACGCACACCCCCACATCATTCCCACGTAAGTTTTTTTGCAACTACAAAGTAAACAAAAATTAGTCTACTCTAACTAGAAGAAAACAAAAAACTAAGCTACGAAAGCAGTAAAAATTGGGTTGCCTCCCAACGAGTGCCTGATTTAACATCGCGACACGACTCAACACATTTTTAAGCATTGGCCATGTCCACCGAGGTCTTGTGACGTGCAATGTCACCAACCCAATAATGTTTTATTCTCTGGCCATTTACCAAGAAGGTACCACTTGAGCTTGTATCACGAAGTTCCACAACTCCATGATGCCTCACACTTACCACAACGAAAGGGCCTACCCCACGAGACTTAAGCTTTTCGAGGAAAAGCTTCAGCCTCGAATTGAACAAGAGAACTTCTTGACCTGACTCAAATTCTTGATGTTGGATGTGCTTGTCATTCCACCTCTTCGTCTTTTCTTTATATAATTTGGCATTTTCATATGCGTGCAATCAAAACTCATCATGCTCGTTCAGTTGCAGCAACCTCTTCTCACTAGCTAAGTCCATATCCATATTCAGCTTTTTAATTGCCCAATAGGCTTTGTGTTCAAGCTCGACGGGCAAGTGGCGCGCCTTCCCATAAACTAACTTATATGGAAAAGTACCTATGGGAGTCTTGTATGCAGTTCGATATACCTATAATGCGTCGTCCAAATTTCCGGCACATTCCTTTCTATTTCCACTTACTGTTTTCTCCAGAATCTGCTTCACCTCTCTGTTTGAAACTTCCACTTGACCATTTGTTTAGGGGTGATAGGTAGTGGAAACCTTGTGCTTAACTCCATACTTCGCTAGAACATTATTCAACAATGTTGTAGAAGTGAGTTCCTCTGTCGCTTATCAACACTCATAGAGTCCCAAAGCGTGTGAAGATGTGCTTATTTACCAAGTTTACCACTACCTTTGCGTCATTAGTAGGAAGAGCAATGGCCTCCACCCACTTAGAAACATAGTTGATCGCCACCAAGATGGACCTGTGACCATTAGAGTATGGGAACGGTCCCATGAAATCAATCCCCCAAACATAAAAAAGCTCTATTGCCAGAATGTTTTGCAAAGGCATCTCATCCCATATGTAGAGCCTCACATCATGTAGGAACATTCTTCTACTATCGGGTGTCAATTCTTGTGGCATTACCCCACTTGCAATGAAATTCACATAATCTGCGTACCATGGGGATTCACTTTAGGTAATTTCTAATAAACGCTCAGCAGGAAATGTTTCTTTGATTTACCCTCCTTCAGCTACATGGCTCCGATTTTCTAATCAGGACAAGTGATCAGCCACTTGATACTCTGTCCCTATTTCAATCTCGGATCTCTAAGTAAAATTCTTGCAAAAGGGGGACCCAACGAGTCAGCTTCATTTTGGCATTTTTTCTTTTTAAACAAGTATCTGATAGCTGAATGATCTGTGTAGACGATGACTTTGGTTCCCACTAGATAGGATCTGAACTTGTCAAACGCTGACACCACTGCAAGCAACTCTTTTCAGTAACTGTTTCATCTGGGTTGGATTTAGAGTTTTTCTCGCATAATAAATCGAGTGAAAGATTTTATCCCTCCTTTGCCTTAAAACAACTCTGATTGCTATGTCACTTGCATCGCACATCAACTCAAATGACTGCGCCCAATCTGGGGCAATGATAATTGGTCAAGTCATCAACCTTTCCTTCAGCTCCTCAAATGCTTTCACACATGCATCATCAAACTTGAAGAGGACATCTTTCTCAAGAAGCCTACACAAAGGAGAAGAAAGTTTTGGAATATCTTCAATGAAATGACGATAAAAACCTGGATGGCCCAAGAAACTGCGAATGCCTTTGACGGATGTCGGTGGGGGAAATTTTTCAATCGCTTCCACCTTTGCTTTGTCCACCTGCAAACCATTTTGGGACACCTTGTGCCCCAAGACTATACCTTCACGTACCATGAAATGGCAATTTTCTCAGTTTAGTACCAAGTTTGTCTCTTCACACCTAGCAAGCACTTTATCAAGGTCCATTAAAAAATTATCAAAAGAGCACCCAAACATAGAAAAATCATCCATGTACACTTCTACAAATATTTCAACCATGTCGGTAAAAATAACCATCATAGTCGCAGGTGAATTACAGAGACCAAAAGGTATTCTCTTAAATGCATACGTTCCATCGGGACACGTAAAGTTTTATCTTGGTCCTCTAGGGCTATACAGATCTGATTATACCCCGAATAACCATCTAGGAAACAATAGTATTCTCGGCTAGCTAATCTATCAAGCATTTGGTCAATAAAGGGGAGGGGAAAGTGGTCCTTTCTGGTGGCATTGTTCAATATTCTATAATCTATGCAAATTCTCCACCTAGTGAAAGTTCTTGTGGGAATCAAGTCATTATTTTCATTGACCACTACAGTCATCCCCCCTTTCTTAGGCACACATTGGACGGGGCTTACCCATTTGCTATCAGGACTGGAAATACAATACCTGCATCAAGCCACTTAATCACTTCTTTTCTTACCACCTCTTTCATGATTAGATTTAGGTGGCGTTGTTGCTGTACACTTGTCTTATGTCCGTCCTCCATGAGAATTTTATGCATGCCGAAAGCTGGACTAATGCCTTTAATGTCAAACATCGTCCACCCAATTGCTCGCTTGTGCTCTCTCAACAGCTTTTCTTCTGGCAATTTAGACAAGTCAGAAGAAACAATAACATGTAAAGTGTCAGAACCACCCAAATAAGCATATTGAAGGTGAGGGTCCGGGGGTTTAAGCTCCAATTTTGGAGCTTCTTCAATCAACGGTGTATACGGTTGAAATCGGGGCTAGCCAAATTTACTATTTGATCGAGACTGGAATGTTGTATCGAAGGTCAGCTTCAACCAAATTATGGAGATGGGGCATTGAGTTCGAGATTGAAGTCTCTTTTGAGATAGAGGTTGGTATTAATAGAAGCCAAGAGAGACAGGCTCTCAGTAATATTGGAGATAGCTCAGTAACGAAAGCGCGAGATAATCGTGATTGGTCAAGGATCATGGCGCAAATCTAGGAACGGATCAAATCAGAGGCGGTTAATTAGATAATTATGTGATTCCCTGCTATAATTAGAGTTATACCATAAGTAGAATTCCTATCTATATAAAGAGGAGTTCTAATCATTTGTAAAGCATCATTCACAGAAAAAAGCAATACAACTTTCCTTCTTACTTGTGTTATTGTTCATCAGTTTATTCCGACTCTCACTGTTCTTGCACTTATCAGTTCGAGGGTATCTTGACTCGAGGCTGATGTTCTATTTGAATGCTGGTTTGGTTTATTTATAGTTTAATTCTGTCATTTACTTTCATATCTATCAATTGATATTGAGTGGAATCACATATCCTTAAAACCATAATAGAAGTTTAATTATTATCTAATTTATGGAAAACAATTTGGAACCCACAGTGAGGATAAGGATAATAGTGATTGTTCAATATTGATTCCGATAACACACGCTACTTTATGCTTGTTCTTGTCAATATTTCTGTTTTCAGGATAAAATATGTCAAACTCGCAAACAGCACCCACACATGGTGATAATGGCCTCAGTCACGGGGAAAACGACAATGTGGTTGCTCCAAGGGTTGAGGTGCCTCAGGCTGATCTCGAGGGAGCACCGATTGCCAATCCAGACGGTGTCAGTTCGTATATCGCCTTAAATGCAAATTTGGGCGCAGATCCCAAAGGGAGCATATGTAGAGAAGGCCAATCTGGCGGTCGAGGTACGCAGGGCGGAGGAGATGAAGGATTCAACCTCCAAGTGATACTCGAGATGCTACAGGCTCAACAAGCCATTATTGCACAACTACAAATCAGCATCGAACGTCGAGTGGGTCGAACCGGGAGTCGCCCGCCAAACCGAGCCAGTACTAGAAAGATCGAATATTAGTGAGTCGGGGACTGACCCCGCAGTGATGAAGATTCTCTAGGAGCTCACCAAATGAATTGAATCGGGAGAGAACAAAATTGAGGCAAATGATAAGAAAGTAGAAACGTACAACTCCCGGGTTGATCAGATACTGGGGGCACCACTAATTTTGAAAGAAATAGATTCAAAGAAGTTTGTACAGAAGCCGTTTCCTCCAAGTGCGACTCCGAAGCCAATTCTAAAGAAATTCGTATGCCGGAAATTCCTAAGTACAATGGGACCACCGACCCCAACGAGCATGTCACCTCCTATACATGAGCCATCAAAGGAAATGATTTGGAAGATGATGAGATCGAATCTGTTCTGCTGAAGAAGTTTGGAGAAACTCTATTGAAGGGAGAAATGATTTTGTACCATAATCTACCGCCAAATTCCATCGACTCATTCGCCATGCTTGCCAATTCTTTTGTAAAGGCACATGCCGGGGAAATAAAGGCTGCGGTGAGAAAATCAGACCTTTTTAAAGTAAAACTAAAGGATAACGAAATGCTGAGGGAATTCGTGTCTCGATTCCAAATGGAACTCATGGAATTACCACCGGTAACAAACTATTGGGATGTTCAAGCCTTTACGCAGGGGTTGAACGAACAAAGTTAGATAGCATCACGTCAACTGAAGAAGAATTTAATTGAATATCCAGCGGTAACCTAGGACGATATATATAATCGGTACCAGTGAAAGATCAAAGCCGATGATGACCAATTGGGAACCCCTTCCGGTTCCGTATATCCGAACAGGTCCGCAGGTAGAAATCAAAATGATATCGATATGGAACCTTGATCGAACAGAGAATGATATTAGCTGTACAATGCAAATCGTAGTAATGGCGGCCTCAGGCGCAATCCCATCCGAAATGATTGAAAGGGTGGCCGAGGACAGAGTTCTCGGGGACTCATGAGCAAAAGTTATTTCAATAAGCATTCCTATCCCATAGAGGCACCACGATTATCGGAGTATAACTTCAATATCGACGTATTAGGTATCGTGTCGGAAATTGGGAGGATCAAAGATACTATGTGGCCCAGACCCATACAAACTGATTCTTCCCAGAGAAACCCCATTCTAATATGCAAGTATCACGACACACATGTGTTTAACCAAATAATTAGACCACTTTGACTAAAGCTTATTTTTAAGATGAATACGGGTTACTGATAACCAAGATAATGGGAAAAATGAATAATAGACCATATTACAGAAATAAAAGATCGAAGTTGATTGTATTCGAGAATCAGATGCCTTTACAAGCTGTATTCCCCTCCCTTATATAGGAGATTCTTATAACGTACGACTCTTTCTATGGTTACTCATTAATGACTAATTATGACATTAATGAGGCGTTATAAAGGATAACGGTAATACGGGTTCAGTTACATAACGTTCGAGTAATCAATTGTGGGTCCTTGAATCTGCCCGTAGCTTTGTCTAGATTCATTCTGATCGTGCCTCTCTCACGTTTTGATCAAGTTGAATTTCCCGTGGCTGATAATTTCGTGGGTTTACTGAACCGTGCCTCTTTGTACCGTACATCTTCAAAGAGTTACATCCAGCTGTCGTGTTTTCCTGTGTCCACGTGACTGGCTGAGTTGTCAAAAGCTGGCTTACGTGCCCTCTCCTTTTCCCATGGCTTCTCCAGCTCCTCAACCTTCCGTACCTGTTGTTGTTCCATCTCTGCCTGCTTCCATGCCTTCCGTTAGGGAAGTAGGGTCTTCCAGCAGAGAGATGCGGCATGTGGTAATAGAGGTTCCAGCTGAAGGAAAACTTTGTAAGAAGACGGGTGAGCCTGAAGTGTGGCTCAAGCCTTTAATAGGTCCCGCTGAGAAAACAAAGCTAGCTAGTCACGGTGCTCTTACATGGGTAAATGAGGTCGTGCATACTTCTTTGAAGGTATGGTGTAAGTTATCCTCTTTCACTATCGTATATGAAATTTACCATATCTAACTGGTTTATTTCTTGTAGATTAACCTCATAGGCATGGAGCTTATGAAGAGGATTACAAACACAGACCAAAAGACAAGAGAGTTGTAGGCAGAAGTTAATAATTGGAAAGCATAGTATGATAGCCTAAGGATTGACATGGACGCTTTAGAAGAGGAGAGGAGTACCTTGAAGCAGTAGGTGAGACTTATGGCAGCAAAACTAGCAGTGAAGCGGGCTTCTTGCAGTCAAGCTTACAAAGACAAGACTGTTCTGGAGTCTTCATTCGCGGAGCAACTGTCCCGTGCCTCAGAGGAGATTAGAGACTTGAAGAACTTGCTGGGGCAGAAGGAAGAACACTCAGGCGAGCTCGTGCAATCACTCACTCGTACTCAAGAAGATCTTCTAAGGGCTTTAGACAAAGCTCAAGCTTTAGAGGAGTCGATTGTTCCATTAAGGGCTGCTCATGAAACTACGGAGGCGGAGAAGGACGGGCTGAGATCTGAGCTTCAAGTGTGGGCACAAGATTATGAAGATTTGGAAGAGGTGGTTACTGTCGATGTGAGCTCGGCGTATATGAATTCTTGCCTCGACACATTGATGGAAGTGAGTCAAGAGGGTTTCGACCTTAGTGCTGAAATAGCCAAAACGAAGGAAGTCATGGAGAAGGCTCAACAAGGTCATAACCTCTCTTCACCTGATGGTGAGATTCTAGCCGTTCATGCCTCTTCATCCTCAGTTGTTCCCGCTCCTTCTGCCACTGAAGTCAACCCCTCTTCTTAAAAAGATCTAGTTGGTTTATCCCTTTTTTTTGTATCAATTGGTGCTTACCCCCAGTCCCATCGGCGGTAAATTTGGATTTCCTTTAAGCCCGTAAATGACAACTTAGGGGCACCACAATGTAAATATAAAAATCTTATACGGCTAAGTACAAGTTAATACTTAGTTTTAGCCGTTTTAATATATAAATGTTAGTTCGACTTTTGTTGAGTTTCTGTTTCACTCTTTAAGTCTTTTGCATGCTTTATTTTTTGAGGTTTTAGTTTTACCTTCGAGTTTTGCATGTGGGATGCTTAGACTACTCGTACCTTTTTTAATAGGCACGGTGTCATATTGAATGTGTGCCTTTTTGTAGTAGGCATTGTTTATGGAAGAGTGCCCTTTATAATTGACATGAAGAAGACGTCTCAACTTCATGATAATGCAATAGAGTGATAGGAATTTTACACATGTTTAAGACTGTTTCCAAGGAAAGTTTTTTTGTTTGAACTTCCATGACATTTTACATGTGTTTGGTTATCGTCTAAAACTCACGCTTGCAACTGTTTTTGTTTAACATATTTAATATACTCTTGTATTTCGTAACTATTTTTCATGGGTAACAGTTTTTCGATATTAATACAAGGAAATAACTATTTTTTACTAGTAACAGTTTTTATAAAGATTGGGGTTTTTACCCCGAATTGTTTTGGAAACAGTTTTCTAATAAGTGCGAGGGAATGTTTTCTTATTCGTAACTGTTTTTATTTGATAACAGTTTCTTGAACAAATACACGGGTTCAGATCTTTCATCCATAACTGTTTTATTCGAGAACAGTTTTTGAATGAGTATATTGATGATGATCTTTTACCCCTAACTGTTTTTGTTACAACAGTTTTGAATAAGTATAAAGATGTACATTTCTTTCTAGTGACTAACATTTTGCTTTTCAACCTGAATATGTTCGAAGGTTTTTGCCTTTTGCATTAGGCTTTGTATTTGGATGACTCTTTTTGATTTCTTTCGATTCTTCTCGTGTCACTTGTCTCATTAGGTAGATGGGTCTTTAGGCTCGAGCTTTTGACTTTCTGATAGTCTTCTTTGCTTCGTCTTAGTCTTCCATACTGTATAGTCCCCCAAGTGTTGGAGCTTTGAAGAATGAAATCTCGAGCATTTGATTATTCCTTTCCTTGTGGTCCTTTTCCTGAAAAGGAAAACCATTCCGGACTCGAAGGTATATAGTTTTTTAGATGATGACTTCTTAACCCCTTTTAAAACGTCTATAAAAAAGTGTAACCCTAGACCGGGAATTGTGTTATTTCCTCGCATCTTTGCAGGTCTAATATCATCATCTGGTGACGGGTTAGCTTTGTGCCTATCATCTAAAAAAGTTAGTAAAATCTTTAAATGTTCAAATAAAATCGAACATGTGATACTTGACGGGGGGGGGGGTATTCTTTTCTTTTTAGAAGTAATACTTCTTTAGATGGATGGCGTTCTAGCTTGTTGGTAGAACTCTGCCGTCCATAGCTTCCAACTCATAGGCGCCTTTTCCAGCTATCCCTCGGATTTTGTAAGGTCCTTCCCAGTTTGGATTTAGCTTTCCTGCACCTGCTTATTTTGTTGATTGAAAGACTTTTCTGAGGACGAAGTCCCCACTTTTAAAGTACCTGAGATGAGCTTTACGGTTGTAATAACACTCTATGATTTGTTTTTGAGCTGCCATCCGTATCAATGCTGCTTCTCTCCGTGGTTCGAGCAGGTCCAGGTTGGTCCTTAATTCGTCGCTGTTTTCATCTTCCATGGCCTTCGAGAACCTTATACTTGGTTCGCCAATCTCTACAGGTATTAAGGCTTCTGACCCATAAACAAGTGCGAACGGAGTTTCTCCCGTGGCTATTTTTGAAGTCGTTTTGTATGCCCATAGTACCGCTGGTAACTCATCAGGCCAATGTCCTTTGGCTTTATCCAGCCACTTTTTTAGATTGTTGATGATGACCTTATTTGTTGACTCAGCTTGACTATTAGCCACGGGGTGGTAAGGTGTTGAGGTGATCCGCTTGATTTGCTAACTTTCGAAGAATTCTGTGATTTGCGAGCCTATGAATTGTGGGCCATTATCACACACGATCTCCTTTGGTATTCCAAAGTGGCATATTATGTTTCGCCATAAGAAGCTTTTAAATTCCTTTTCTCGCACTTGTTTGAACGCTTCTGCCTCTACCCATTTTGTAAAATAGTCGGTTAGTACGAGTAAAAACCGTACCTGTCCTTTAGCTGTGGGAAGAGGTCCTACTATGTCCATACCCCATTTCATGAAAGGCCATGGGGATATTTTTGGATGTAATAATTTCGCTGGTCGATGCATGTTATTGGAAAACCTTTGGCATCTGTCACATTTGGATACGAAATTCTCGGCTTCCTCTTCCATCTTAGGCCAATAGTATCCGGCTCTGATTAGTGTTTTCACTAAGGATCTATCCCCTGAGTGATTTCCACAGTGTCCTTCGTGGACTTCTTTCATCACAAATTCCGTTTGGTTAGGTCCAAGGCATTTAGCTAAGGGTCCCCGAACATTTTGCTATAAAGTAAGTTGCGATAAGGCAGTACCGTGCAGCTTTGCAGCGTAGTGCTTGAGCCGTTTTCCTGTCTTCAGGCACGGTGCCATTCTGCTAAAAATTAAGAATTTCGTTTCTCTAGTCCAAGGTTAGGTTTTTGGAAGTTACCTCATTCCTGTCCTGGTCCATTATTGAATGAAATAATTGAACGACAATTGTATTGTCTTTGTTCGTTACTTCCGTGATTGCTGCGAGGTTAGCTAATGCATCTGCCTCTGCATTTTCTTCTCTAGGTATTTGCACTACCTTCGATGTTTTGAATTGTCTCACGAGCTCCCGTGCTCTTTCAAGATACTGTTGCATTCTAGTCTCTCGAGCAATGTATGTCCCCTGTATCTGATTTACTGCCAGTTAGGAATCACTGTTGATCACAATTTGCTCGATTTAGAACTCCTGTGCAAGTTCAATCCTTGCAATAACAGCTTCGTACTCTGCTTCACTGTTAGTGATATGATAACACTTTATATCTTGCCGTGTCTTTTCACTCGTGGATGATATCAAGACTATGCGTAAGCCAGCGCCTTTTATATTTGAAGAACCATCGGTGAACAAGGTCCACAGGCCTGGATTAACACCGTTAAAGAGTTGTAACTCTTTTTCTACTTCAGATACAATGCATTACTAAAGTCAGCAACAAAATCATCTAGTATTCGAGACTTAATTGCAGTCCTAGGCTAATAAATTTTCTCATGCTCACTTAATTCTATATCCCATATGGCTAATGTTCCTGACAATTCTTGTTTATGCAGAATATTTCTTAAAGGATATAAGGTCACAAAAGTGATTTGTTGGCATTGAAAATAGGGTCGTAATCTCCTAGATGCTATTATTAAAGCTAAAGCTAACTTTTCCAGATGTGGATATCTAGTCTCAGCATCTAGCAAAGTTTTACTTACATAATAGATAGGTGATTCTTTACCTTTTTCTTCTCTTACCAATACTGCACTTACAACAATTTCTAAGACAGCCAGGTAGATGTACAATCTTTCCCCTTCTTTTGGTTTTGAAAGCAGTGGTGGTTTCGATAGATAAATCTTCAGGTTCTTGAGGGCTTGCTGACATTCTTCAGTCCATTCGAACTGATTCTGTTTTTGAGAACTGAGAATAATTTAAAACTTTTTTCGGAAGATCTAGAAATCAACCTCCCCAAAGCTGCTATTCTTCCTATCAGTCTTTGAACCTCCTTTTTATTTGTTAAAACATCAGGTATTTCCTATATGGCTTTAATTTGAGCGGGATTTACCTCTATTCCTCTGTTTGATACAAGGAAAACTAAAAATGTGTCTGATTGCACTCCAAAAGCGCATTTCTCTGGATTCAACTTCATATTATTCCTATGTAAAATATCAAAAGCAGTAGATACATGCTGGAAATGGTCTTGTGCTTGTGTTGATTTTACCAACCTGTCATCGATGTATACCTCCATCATTTTTCCCAGATGTTCTTGGAACATCTGGGTCACTAGCCTTTGATAGGTGGCTCCAGCGTTTTTAGGCCAAAAGGCATGACTTTATAACAATAAGTTCCCCTATTCGTGATAAAGGAGGTTTTTTCCTCGTCTAGAGGATTCATTTTAATCTGATTATAACCAGAATATGCATCTAGAAAGATTAATAGTTCATGACGTGCGGTAGCATCAATCATTTGATCTATATGAGGCAATGAGAATGAATCTTTGGGGCATGCTTTGTTTAAATCAGTATAATCTACGCATACTCTCCACTTGCCATTATTTTTAGGTACTACCACGGTGTTTGCTAACCAGTTAGGGTACGCTACCTCTCGTATCAAACCAATATTCAAAAGTTTCTGTACCTCTTCGTCGATCACTTGGTTCTTGAATGGTCCTTGTTTTTGTTTCTTCTGCTTAACAGGTACGAAGGATAGATCTTCATTTAGTTTATGAGTCATCACTTCTGGTGGGATGCCTGTCATATCTGAGTGGGACCACGCAAAACAGTCTGCGTTAGCCTTTAAATAATCAATTAACTTACCTCATTGAGTGGGGCTTAGCCTCGTGCCTATATACACTTTCTGCTCAGGTTTTTGTTCAGATAACGGAACAACTTCGAGCTCCTCCGTAGTTGTTTTGATGTGCTCATCTTCCTCCGGCTCATGAATGACGTCCGGTCTGGAATCCACATCTATGTGATATAGTACACCTTCCGTGGTAACTTGAATCTTCTTCTCATAAGTATTTTTTTTCGTTCCTGTTTCAGCAATAATATCTTCCGTACCTATTTGGGCAGTAATTTTTTTCATGGCTGTTTGGGCGGTGTTACCTGTTTTGGAGATTTCTTTATCTCGTAATTCTTCCACCTCTATTTTCTCGTTGTAGTGTACCACATAATTTATATTTTTTGCGGTCTGCTGATATCCTTTGATTTGTTAAATCCCCCATTTTGAGGGAAATTTAATTACCTGATGCAACGTGAAGGGTATCACTTTCATGTCGTGGATCCATGGCCTTCCAATGATCACGTTATAAGCCATGTGAGTATCGATGACTTGGAACCTAGCTCTTTTGATCACCCTCTCAGCATAAGTGTTAGACACAATTTCTCCCTTTGTTATAACTGTAGAGTTATCAAATTCGGATATGGCTCGTGCTTTTGGTATTACTTGATTCCCCAGTAGCATTTCTTCCACGACTCTTA
>ML367628.1:0-46915 GCA_005239505.1 Nicotiana paniculata
CTTAAAAAATTACTTTACATAGATGCTATTATAATGTATTAAAAGTAATTACATAGTTAAAAACAATTTATTTTTTTTTTAAATTTAATAATTTAATTTAATAATTAAAGAAAAATAATATTTTAATATTTTTTTAAAAATATCGACCAACGTTGGTCACTATTCGCTTTTCCTAATTTCAGGGACAAAAACGGGTTCCCCCCCCCCCCATTTCTCTTATNTTCTCCACCTAAAAAAATCAAGGTTAGAATTATAACCTTGATCTTTGTTATTGATAGTGTGTGTGTGTGTTACAACATTTGATGTATTGTAGTTTATTGTTTCAAATAGTGTTTCAATTCTTTGAACATTGTATTTTATTGAGGATTAGGGTTTAGGTCTTGTTTTAATTAGTTTCGTTAATTAATTTTATTAACTAATTAGTTTAATTAGTGTTGAATTTAGTTTAGTTAGATTTGAATTATACTTTGTCTTGATAGTTTAGTTAGAATTTATGGTTTAGGATATGAATTAAATTTTTGGATATGAATTGGATTTTTAGTTTATATTTTTGGATATGAATTGAGCTTTTAGGATATGAATTGAACCTTTAGGATATGAATTGAAATTTTAGGATATGAATTGAACTTTAATTTATGAATTTAACCTTTTGGATATGAATTGAAATTTTTGGATACAAATTGGAATTTTAGTTTATGAATTAAAAGTTTTGTGTATGTATTGAACTTTTAGGATATGAATTGAGCCTTTAGGATATAAATTAAAATTTTAGGATATGAATTGAACTTTTAATTTATGAATTGAACCTTTTGGATATGAATTGAAATTTTTGGATACGAATTGGAATTTTAGTTTATGAATTAAAATTTTTGTGTATGAATTGAACTTTTAGGATATGAATTGAACTTTTAGGATATGAATTGAAATTTTAGGATATGAATTGGACTTTTAGTTTATGTAGTGGAATTTTAGTGTATGAATTGAAATTTTAGGATATGAATTGAGCCTTTAGGATATGAAATTAATTAACTAAAAAAAGATTAAGATATGAAATAACTAAATTAATTTGTTCTTGTTTTGTTCGTATAGATGGAACATTGTAGTTGGATGTACAATAGGAATTATCCTAATCGGCGGGGATTGCGGGATGATTTTGTAGAAGGGGTTGATGACTTTATTAGACATGCAATGGAACTTCCACCATACCAAAGTGAAGGATTAATTAGGTTCCCTTGTGTTAGGTGCGACTGTATGAGGTTTGAAAAACAGGAGGAAGTAAGACTTCATCTTTATAGGAAGGGGTTTATAGCGAATTACTTCGTGTGGACTAATCCTAGAGAGGTCGATGGTAGCAATGTGAGATTTCATAACATAGTTGCGGGTGAAAGTAGTAGGTCGGTGGAGAATACAAATCGTGATTCTAGAATTCATGATATGGTTGCAGATGCTTTTGGGGTGAAATTTGGGGGTGAGACCTGTGAAAATGTTGAAAACGCTCCTAATGATGATGCAAAACATTTTTTGGAACACATAGAGGAAGCTAGTCGTCCATTAAGGGAAGGAAGTCTGCACTCAGAATTGTCTGTTGCAGTTAGATTACTAAGTATAAAATCTGATTGGAATATTTCTCAAGCAGCCATGGACTCTTTTATTGACCTTATGAGTGAACTATTTGACCCTAATATCATCTTACCTGGTGATTTATATAAGGCAAAGAGATTGGTTTCTACGTTAGGACTTTTGTCAATGAGAATTTATTGGTTTGAAGATGGTTGCATGTTATATTATAAAGATGATGCAACTTTAAACAGTTGTAAATTTTGCGACAAACTTTGTTTCAAGAGGCTTTCCAGCGGGAATATGGTCGCTATCAAGGCGATGCATTATTTACCTTTTATTCTAGGTTAACGAGGTTATATGCTTCGATGAGTTCTGCTTCTCATATGAGATGGCCCTTTGAAAATAGAAGACCACCTGGTGTTATGTGTTATCCTTTAGATGGAGAAGCTTGGAAGCACTTTGATAGGACATATCCAGATTTTGCTAGTGAACCAAGGAACATTTGATTAGGTCTGTGTGTGGATGGCTGCACGCCTTTTTCTGTATCTGCGACACCATATTCATGTTCGCTTGTCTTTCTTACACCTTATAATCTACCACCCGAGTTGTGCATGACTATTCCATAATATATTCTTAAATTGTATTACCTCGGGTCCACGTAATCTGAAATGTTTGATTGATGTATATTTGCAACCTTTGATTGATGACCTAAAGCAATTGTTGTACGATGGTGTTGAAACATATGACATATCAACCAAGCAAAATTTCAATTTGCGTGCTAATTTAATGTGGACAATTAACAATTTTCCTGCGTATGGAATGTTGTCTAGGTGGGTGACTGCTGGTAAGCTAGCTTGTCCTTACTGCATGGAAACTAGTAGTGTTCACTTTGAAAGATGGCCAATCGCAATCATGGTTTGATTGTCATCGTCAATTATTGCCTCCTGATGATGAGTTTAGAAGGATGAAAAATGCATTCAAAAAGAATAAAATGGAGTATGATTCTCCACCTCCGATACTATCAGGTGAGCAAATTTGGGAGAGGGAACAGAACTTCAGTAAAGTTACTGAAACTCCACCTTATAGATTCCCCGGATACGGCATTACTCATAATTGGACGAAATAAAGTATATTTTGGGAGTTGCCTTATTGGAAGGTTAATCTTCTCCGTCACAGCCTTGATGTCATGCATATTGAGAAGAATTATTTTGACAATTTGTTCAACGCAGTGATGGATGTTAAAGGTAAGACAAAGGATAACCCAAAGCTAGAATGGACTTACAAGAATATTGCAGGCGGCCTGAATTATACTTGCAGACAGAAAACAATGGTAAGATATTCAAGCCCAAAGCAAGTTACACATTCACTTTGAAAGAAAGACGGCAAATTTGTGATTGGGTAACGAAATTGAATATGCCTGAGGGTTATGCGTCGAATCTTGAAAAAAAAGTTGATATGGAGGTAGGGAAGTTGAGCCATTTGAAAAGTCATGACTGTCATGTTTTCATGGAGACCTTAGTGCCTATTGCATTTTGTGGTTTGCTTGAAAGAGTCTGGAAACCCATAACAGAGATTAATTTGTTTTTCAAAGACTTGTGTTCTTCCACATTAAGGGAAGAAAACCTACTCCGGATGGATCAGAATATTCGTGTAACATCTACTAAGAAGGAAAAGATATTTCCATGTGGTTTTTTTGATGTGATGGAACACCTTCCAATCCACCCTGTACAAGATACACGACTTGGAGGGCCTGTTCAATATAGATGGATGTATCCCTTTGAGAGGTAATATTATAAGTTTCATGTAATTTTCTATTTTATGTGAATGTTCTTGGCTAACCTGAAAGTATGTAGGACAATTGGCAAATGCAAACAATTTGTTAAGAAGAGGAATAGGATTGAAGGATCTATATGCGAAGCTTATCTTGCAAAGTAAACTTCTCATATTTGCTCTTATTATTTTGAGACTAAGGTGAGATGTGCTAGGAATAGGCCCAATAGGAACACGGTCGAATGTGTGAATGATCCATTATATCCGCCTATGTCCATATTCAATCAACCAGGCCGATGTTCTAAGGATGTTAGAAAGAGAAGTTTGAGTGATATGGAGTACAAGTCAGCTACACTTCATGTGTTACTAAATTGTCCCGAAGTTGTACCATTTCTCAAGTAAGTATTGATTTAGTAGTTATCAAAATATAAAATTTAATGTGATTACATCTCAATGCAACTACTGAAAATATTTGATGTGTCACAGCCACTTCGTGGGTCAATTTGGCCATGATGCTGTATATACGGGATTTGATACGTGGTTCAAACAATTTGTAAGTTTATCCTTATAATATTCTAAAAGTATGTAGGTAAACAATGTTTGGGAGTTACGCTAACTTATGAATTTTTTAAAAAATATGTAGGTAAATTATCCAAATAATGGTGTAAATCAGTTTTTGAAAGATATATCTTAGGGACCTGGGCTTCAAGTCAAAACAATGTCAAAGTACGTTGTGAATGGTTATAAGTTTCATACAGAGGATTGCTATAAAAACAAAAAATAGCAACAACAGCGGGGTGTGGGTTCAAGGAGGTGATGGAAATCAAGTTGGAGATTGATTATTATGGTGTGCTCAAAGAAATAGATGAACTAGAATATGCAGGTTGGCCATATAAGAAATTGATACTCTTTAGATGCAAGTGGTTTGACACACATCCAACAAGAGGTACAAGAGTACACAACCAATACTACATAATTGAGGTTAATCATACGAGGGAGTATGATCGCTATGATCCTTCCATAATTGCACATAATGTTAGGCAAGTGTATTATGCTCCTTATCCATTGCGGCGGAATAAGTCCCATTGGTGGGTTGTAATTAAAACTAAGCTTATAGGTAGGGTGGAAGACGAGAATGTGTTAGATGTTGCTTATCAAAATGATATCTCCAGTTAACCCCCAAATAGTGGACGAACTTTTAGAAAATGATTTGGAACATACTGCACACATATTGGAAGAAGTTGATATAGATGAAGTAACAATTACAGAAAATGAGGAAGTAGAATCAAATGATGAAGCTCAAACTAGTGAGGAAGATGAATTCTCGGACGAGGAACAATACGTCGATGAGCTTTAAAAAGTTAGTTTCTTTAATAACTCTCGTTTTATAACAAGTTTCTTGTATATTTCAATCTAAATATATATTATATTATGCAGATGACAGGCGAGGGCCGAGGTAACGATGACCCTACTAGTTCTCGGGGTCGACAAAAGGCTAGTAAGTGAAAGAGGAGGGTACAAGATAATCCTCCATCTTTTCCACCCTCTTCAGAGATGTCGATGCCTGCACCTATGTCTTATCCTCCACCTGATGGCTATTATAAGGTGCCACAACATGACCATCCATACTTCTTTGTACAGACACCTGGTCTTTCATCACAGGGCCATAGGATTGTACGTCCGTCATACAGTCCAGCTGCCTCACGACCACATGGATCACATCCATCCGTGTCATAGTCATGGGGGTCGCAGCCACTTGCGGTCGATCCAACTATGTCGCATTCACAGGGATCACAACCATCTTCATCAGGGACTCCATCTATTTCAGGCCTTCGCCTGTGAGATAGTAGCTCTGACCCCCCTACACCTTCCACACATGCCTCTAATGTACAAGTTTCGGACGATGATGCTGATGATGACGAGGAGGTGCATCCTGATCAGTATGGCAGGATCATCATACTCCTGAGGGTGATGGGTAAGAGTAATTTGTTATTTTTACGTTTATTGTTTTATACAATTTGTACTAAGATATTAATGTGTTCTCCATTTTTGTTAAATTGCAGGTTCATCCCGAGTAATATTACTAGGAGGATAATCACCAAAGACACCAGAAAGCCTTATGATGCCCCCTATACGAGTTGGAGTGAATTCCCATTCACGCTGAAGGAGCAAATTTTCAATGAATTAAAAGGTATAAATGTTTTATTAAGCAGTGTAATTATTATATTTTTAATATTTCCATATAATATTTAACTTTTAAAATACAGAGCAAGTGTGTATGGAAACACCGCTATAGCACGAAAGTGGCTGCAAATTTTAATCTCAAAGCTGGGAAGCGGTTGTCGCATAGTTTCTCCAAAGCGAGACAGTTCAACAAGAAGCCTGGCTGGTTGCTTCAACATTTATGGGAGTATTTGAAAAGGCAATGGCTTACCGCAGCCTTCTTATAGAAGAGCAAAAAAGGAAAGAAAGCTCGCGCATCCGAGAAAGAAGGGTCCTTGCACACTGGAGGTGCGATCAGCCAAGGGACAATAAAAAGAAGATTGGGACGTAATTGATTAATTTTGTTTAAATTTCAAAGTATATCCATTCTGTTTATTAATTAAAATTTATGAGATTTCAGGAAAAGAAGTTGGGGCGTCCAATGAAGCAAGATGAGTTATTCAAGGAGAATCATATTGTCAAGAAGAAGAAAGAGACGGGTCAAGAAAGGTGGGTCGAGGGCCAAGCCTCGACTGTACATGTAAGTTTTCACTTTTCATTAAGTATTTTGATTTACACTTATATAAATTTTGAAATACTAATTCAATGAAATTTTTCTTATAGGATCGCTTCATAGTTGACGTGGAGGAATTCATACGCAGTCAGCCACCTAATAAGTCGGGCAAAGCAATCCAACTTTCGGACGAGGATGCTGAAAGAATATGGATGAAGGCTGCTGGCAGTGCAAAATGGGGGAAGGTATACGGGATTTCTACTAAGAAGTTCCATCGCTATCACTATGGAATGCAAGGAATAGGGACTTCCCCGCAAGGCGAGCAACTTCGTGAGGAGAGCCTCTCCGCTATGCGGGAGAGTGTGACAAAGCCCACATCCGAGCTAGAAGCTGCCAAGGAAAGAGAAAAGCTTAGAGATGCTCAGTTCAAAACTCTCCTAGCTTCTGGAGCTTTTCGGATTCCCCGATCTCGCGAGTCATCGCCAGAGGCTCAACTTGAACGCGAGCGTTCCTTCCGTCCTCCCTGTGCTAGTTCCTCCCGTCCTCCCCGTGATCGTTATTCTCATACTCCATAAAATGACCCTTCTCATTACCGTCTTGATAATGAAGATTCATTAGACGATGATGATAATGATGTTGAATGAAACAGTCCTTGAGTACTTTCATATACTTTGAACAAGACAATATAACTTTGGTCCGTTTTGGAATAGGCTTGTAATAAGTGTTAACTTAGTTTTGTTAGTTTAATGTGTTAGTTCTATTGAACTTTATACTTTGTTGGTTTTAATATTGGTTTTAGTGTTGTTGTTGTGTTATTGTTGTTGTTGTTGTTGTTGTGTTGTTGTAGTTCATATTTGTAACGACTCGGCCGATCGTTCCGAGAGTTTAACCCCGTTTATCCTGTTTCTGCTTCCTTTTATGTGGTTTAGCTTCATTTATATGTGTTGGGTCGGTTGTTCGGGTTCAGAGTGGTCATGGTGAGCATTGAGGCAATTAGTCCCTCAAGGTAGCCTAATAGTTGAGAAAGTCAACAGAGAGTTAACTTATTGGTGAATGACCTCAGAATGCGGATTTTATGGCTCGGATAGCTTCGTTAGGTGATTTGGGACTTAGGAGTGTGTTCAGAATATTTTTGTGATGTCTGGTGTAGAATTAGGCTTGAATTGGTGAAAGTTAATTTTTGGTGATTTCTGGTCGGCAGTGGAAAATAGGCTATCGAGGTCAGAATGGAATTCCGTAAGTTGGAGCAAGTTCATAATGTCATTTCTGATGTGTCAGCAAAATTTCATGTCAATTAGAGGTGTTTTGGTTGGTTTCGGCGTAGTTGGCGAAATTTTGAAGTTTCAACATTCATAGGCTTGAATTTGATGTGATTTTGGTGTTTTAGTGTTTTTTTTGGTGTTACGAAGGCTCGACTAAGTTGGAATAATGATATGGGGTGTGTTGGTATGTTTGGTTGGGGCCTTGGGGCTCGGGAGTGATTTCAGATTGTTGGCGGGGTTTTGAACTTGGAAAATCTCAGAAAATAGTTGTTGGTGGGAAGTTCTTGTGTTGACCGCACCTGCGGTTGGGAAGCCGCAGGTGCGATGGTCAATGTTGCAGGTGCGAATAAAGTCTAGGCAGGGGAATTTCCGCAGGTGCGAATTTTGGGCCGCACCTGCGAAGCCGCAGGTGCGGAATTTGGTTCGTTAAGTGGGATTCCGCAGGTGCGCACCTGGGACCGCAGGTGCGACTGGATGTCTGCAGGTGCAGAAATGACTGGCAGAACAGTATATAAAGGCCCTCCGTGAAATTCATTTCATTTCACCATTTTTGCATGCGAGAGGAGCTTTTTTTAAGCAGATTAGAGAGGGGATTTGTGATTCTTCAGTGAAGGTAAGTTCTCGGGTTATTATCATCGTTCCTATGCTATTTTAATTCGGATTAGGCTTGTATTTGGAGGATTAAAGTAAGAAAAATTGGTAAAATGGGAGGAAAGAGTTGGGATTTCTCTGGGCAATTATAGTGGGCAATTGTGGTCCGATTTTGATGTTCTTAGTATGTACGGTCTCGTGGGAGGATAAGGGTTCTTATGATGTAAATTTTATTGGATTCCGAGACGTGGGCCCAGGGCTCGGGTTTGGCCGAATTTTGAGATTCTTGTATAAATTGATAATTTTCGATTGGGGTTGTGTTCCTTGAGTATATATTAATGATGTTGAACTGGTTTTGGCAAGCTTCAGAGCAATCGGGAGCCAATTTGAGGGGCGTGAGCGTAGCTGACTAGTGTTGTGGCCCGGTAGAGGTAAGTAATGGTTATAAATCTTATCCTAGGGGTATGGAACCCCGGACTACATATTTTCTCACTGATTTTAGAACTCACATGTCGGATGACGATTATGTGGCGCGTACTGGTTTTTGGATTGGACTAGGTCCTCTCCGCGGCAACTAATGAGTTGCATATTTACTCAAAAACTTATGTTAAATTATGTTTGTGAGCATGTGATTTTTACTCGCCATATCGTGCTATAAAAATCCTAGTAAATCAATTGATTTTATGAATATTGGTTGATTTTTCAGTAATTAATTGTGAATTATTTGCATTGTTTGCATATCCATAATTCATCTTTCAAAATCATTGAAAATTTTGCATTATGAAGTTATTAGTTATAATTAATTAAATAATAGACAAATGACGAGTATTTAACGTAATGTAGTTTTTAATAACTAATTACTATAAAAATTAATCATTTTATTCGATAAATCATAGATTTAATTAAGAATATATAATTGGTTGTTTTATTCTTAATTAATATGTAAATATATGAAAAATAAGGTTTGAAATTAATTGCTACATTTTTTGATTAAGTTAGAGTTTAATTTAATTAGAATAATTAAGTTAATTAACTAAGAAAATAAAATCGGACATGGGCCAAGAAAGACCCAGGCCCAACCCCTATTTTCTACGCACTCAGACAGCCCAGCCCAAATCCCTTACCCGGCCTGCCCCAGCTTAACCAAAACGACGCCGTTTTAGGCCAAGTTCAACCCCAGCCATTGATCTATCNCCCCTATTTTCTACGCACTCAGACAGCCCAGCCCAAATCCCTTACCCGGCCTGCCCCAGCTTAACCAAAACGACACCGTTTTAGGCAAAGTTTAACCCCAGGCATTGATCTATCTTTGATCCAACGGCTGGGAACTGACCCCCCTTTTAGTATTTAACTGCCCGAACCCCACCCCATACCCTCATTCAATCTGAAACCCAACCCCATACCTAAACCCTAGCCGCCCCCATCTCCTTCATCTCTCTCGAACTCTAACCCTAGCCGCCCCAGAATCCCACCGCCGTCCGGCCACCGGACCTTCTCCAATCACCTCCAAACTTTCACCCTATGATCCTCTCCTCCCCCTTAACCCCATCCCACTATCAGCTTCCCTAAAAACCCACTCGAATCCCGTCGATTCCAGATCTAAGAAGTTTTCAAAACCCTAATTTGTGCTAATGGCGAATCCAAGCGGCTCTGTGACTCAAACTCACATGAGTCGATGACTCTTGACAAGAGCCGTCGATGCATGTGAGTAAGGGTCACTTTTGGAAGTCGTCGTAGTCCGGCCTAACTCCGACTAGTCGACGTAGTTCGTCCAAACCCCTAAAACGGGTATCCCCACTTCTTTTCTATGTGTTTCTTGATTTGTTAGCATAAATAGGCCCTAGATACTCACTGCTTTCCTTTATTTTTTCTTTTACCTATTCATATTTTCCGTTTTTTTAGTTTAAAGTCCCAAATGCATTTAGCTTAGGTTTTTATCTCTATTTTTATTTGATTTAACTGTTTAAGTTTAGTAATTTGTATGACCAAGATTAGCATTAGGTTTTGTTTAGTTTCCTTTCTCTGCTAATTTCCAGACATTTTTATGTTGGTGAATTCTGTCAATAAACAAGCATGAACAAATGATCGTTAAATCCATGAATTCGTATGTTGAAATGCTTGTAAGTAAATTAGCCTCCATTGTTTATTTGGCTCGTATTTTGGTTGAGGTCGTCATTTGATTTAGCCTTGATCTTGCTGCCTATCTTCTTAATCTCAATTAGATGTTAACCTCCAATTAATCATGAGTTAGCCTAATTTCGACTCTTAGTTTAGACTGGAATATTTAATTAACCTAAACAAACTAAGCCCTACCTAGACCCAAGTATAAGCCAAAGCAGGCCTTAATACAAGGAAATTAACTAAATCTAAGAAATTAATTTAACTAACCTAAAGTAATTAATTAATCTAAAATCAATTAACCTTTGATAAAACAATGAAGGTTTAGCTATCAGTTAATTAGATTATATTGAAGTTTGTTTGTTGACTAATAGTTAACATAGCATAAGAATCACTTAAAACCCAAGAATTGATTTAACTTAGTCGACTCCTTCAAACAAGATGAACTAGTTAACTTAACCAACTTCTTTTAATTATCCTAAGCCTAAAGACCTAAGTTAACTAACCTAAGCCTAATAGCCTCTTAAGCAATTAACTAAATCCTAAAATCTGTCTAAAAAAATTAGTTTAAGATTAATTAACTAAAACAAATTAGTTAAACTAGGCTTAATAGTTAGTCAAATTTCTGATTTTTAGTAATTGAGTGGGATTAACCAAACAAAATAAGTTAACTTTGGTTAGGGAATTAAGCTGATTGACTTATATTAATTAACAAGCTAAACCTAGTTGACTAATAGGGATTTAATCAATTAACCTTTAATTAGTTAACCTAACCCTAGTCAAGAACAACCCCTAGTTAACTAAAATGGGTTAATTAGTTTTTCAACTAACCAAAGTTAAATAATAACCCAAGAGAGTAACCATGATTACCCAATGGTAAATTCAGGGACTCCAAGGGTTACAACATGTAATAAATATCAGGAAATCAGATACTTTAGGGATAGAAGGGGAATTTCAAGGGGCTGGAATGTTCTGGAAGATACAGCTGTCCCAAAAGGATAGGGTTGACAGCTGTACCTGTACCCTTTTCAGCTCATTTAGGATAGGGAATATGCTAAGCATATCCCATCCCAATTGTCCCTATATATACACACACTTTTTACCACTAAGAGGAGGATTGTTTTTTCTCCAGATTCTTCTCTGAATCCCTTAGACTGAAAATTACAACTTTGACTACTAAAAACTTAGAAAACAGAAGTGAAAAGGATTTCACAGTAGGAGTGGGAAACAATCCGAGCTTAGGTTGTCTTGTAGCTGTGATTTTCTTTCCAAAAAGACTTGGTTTTTGGTTTCTGTCTTAGTTCAATCATTTGGGTATTCAAAATTCATCTTCCCCTGAGTTTTCTCTACTTTGGGTTTGCTGTTTGGTTGCTGCTGGATTTTTATTCTTCTTGCTGATTTCCATCTCTGCCTGACCTTTATTTGGTTAGGTTTCTTTTGATTATTTTCTCTTTGAAAGAGGTATGTAACAATGAACTTTAAATGAAATTGTTATACTCAGAATTTATTGTTAGTTTGATGCTAAATGTTTGATTCTTGCTATGTTTTCTTTTGAGATTATGTCAAGCTGAATCTTCTTCTTTGTTCTTGGTTTATAAAGCTGAAGTAATGTTTAGTTGACATGATGTTAAGGAATCCGAATATATGTTGTGTGTAATATCTAAATCCTTAGAATTATTTTGTTTTGATTTCAAGTTGGTTAAAATGCATTGAGTATCAGTGGATATCAGTTTTGTGTTAGTCCATTAGTGGAATAATCTGCACTTGGGTGTTGAATCTGACCTCTTCTATGGTCAGATTTTACCCAGAAGATGGCACAAATATACTTTTAGTTGGGTCTCTTTGGTCACTGAAGAGATTCAACAAGCAAGTCTCTGGATAGTTGGCACTAGGGTAGATGAGCCTGACTTCTTAATATTCAAACTCATCCCTTAGTAGTGCATAAGTAGCCTAAGGTGCTGGAAATCACCCATTTACGGATAAGAAGTGGGTAATCAAAAGACTCCTAGGGAAGAGAATCTTAATCCTTTAACATGATCAGATTCATTCTCTAAAAACATGCCTAAAAAAATCAAAGACATAGTATAAGTATGAGTGGAAAGTTACAAAAAAAAATGACCTCTATGGAGTTGAATCTGACCCCTTTAGATTCATTCCATAAAAAGGGGCAGGAACCTGTTCTGTCAAAGTGGTGTAAAGCATCATCAAGGTTGAGTCTAACCTCCTTTATGGTATGACTCATCCTATAAATGTTTGAAGGTCTGTTGTTACTACTGTCCAAATAGCAAAATTTTGGACTTATAGTTGTAGATTGAAAGATGCTTTTATTTGTGTTTCCGTAATCACTGAAAAGACTCATTAAGCAAGTCTCCATATAAACTTAGACTTAGTTTTGTGTTGGCATTGTGGGATTAAAAGTCTGATCCATTCATGGTCAGATTCCCCCTATGACCATGCATAAACAGTTATAGAATAATTAGATTATTATTATAAAAGGCATTAAGACAGGAATCTAAACCCATAAATGGTCAGATTCATGCCTTAATAAATGCCTAAGAGTAGTCAAATCATTGTATGAATTTAGGCAATAACCCGTGGAATGATTAAAGGGTTGATGGGTTCGCATCTTCGGAGCTGAACTTGACCTATTTATGGTCAAATTCCTTCCAAGAAGAGTGCACCAAAGTAGGTTTTGTCCTTTAGAATTGACACTATTGCATGATTGGGATTAAACCTGACCCAATAATGGTTAGGTTGCCTTACAACATTCCTAGAATGTGTCTGTTACGTTAGTCGTCTGGTGATTAAGAAAAATATACAAAAAATATAGATTTCAAAGCCTCTGAAGGCCGGCTTGTGCAGGAGCAGTTTGGTTCTCTTTTTACTCTGTTAATTATTGTTTTTCCTTTTAGGAAATTGTATTTCATAGTGAAACGATAATGTAATAGAATAATTTTTTTTGTATTTTTATGTTGTAAATATGGACTGGATACTGTACACTATTATTACAGGTTTCTTACTCTTTTCTGCTAAATCCAGAATTGGCCCAGCTTGATGAAACAGCCCACTAAGGCTTTAATCAAGTTTAACTCCTTAGGCTATCAGGCCATGAGGGAGTAGACAGGCCCAAGGATTAGAGTTGTCTGCTTTAAGAAGTAATATAATGAGAGTAGACATTTAACTAAAAGTATGAATTTATATCCTAAGTAATCTATATGAAAATCTCCCTGTAAACATCTGCTAAAATTTTGGAATCATGTTATTTCAGATTCTGTAACTTTCAATATGAATAGAAATTGGCGATCCAAAATATTTCTAACTTATCTCATATTCTTTGAATTTTTTCGAGATAGATGTATGAATATTTTTACCTTAAAAATATTTATAAATCCCGATTTTAGATCTGTGTTTAGGCTGTATAAAATGGGCAGAAACTGCAAAGTATGAACTGGTAAAACCTGTTTATGCCCTGCTATTCTTTCAAGATTACAAAGTCCTCACAAAGAACAATAGATAGTTCTAGCTTACCAATTCAAGGTCGAAAAACAGTAAATAAGGTGTTTGTATGCTTATAAGCGTCGGCATGAATAAATATTTACTTTCGACTGCCATGCTTCTTATTATTCACCAAACTAGAAAGTAAAGACCCTTAAAGACTTAACTGAATTTCCTAAACTAGTGGCCTTCCTACAAACTAGTCACAATTGGGATGGGCCAAAAGGGTTGAAACAATTCGGGGCTAAAATATGGCCATAGCCCGAAACCTGTTATCCTTAGACTAATGTATATCATTTTAGGCGATCTTCTAGGTAGAATGAGACCTTTAGATTGAAATTTGATAAAGATCGAATACTATCTCCAATTACCATAACTCGGGAGTGGCAACTCATGCCCCCGACCCTCAACTCCAAACATTAACAAAACGTACATAGCAACCACGGGTGATTTCATGTGACGTGTTTGCCATGTGCTCAAAAACAACAAGTACACGCCATCGTGACTTGTTTAAAATAAATCCATAAACATCCTAATCAATTTTAAAACTAAAACGCTCTTGCGAAAAAATAGAAAACTCAAACATCGCCACAAACGGGCATTATAAAATCGTCACGCCACAAATGGGTGCGACAACTCATGTCCCCGTCTTCAACTTCAAACTATAATAAAAATCACATGTTATAATTGCGGGTGCATTTCATGTGGCGCAGTTATAATATGTCTCAAAAACAAATAAGTGCATGACATCGTGACTTATTTCAAGATAAATCCATAAACACTAAAGCGGTTAAAAATTAAACGGTTAAATGCAATAGGCAAAAAATATGTAAATCATCAGATAATTAGGCCAAATATTAATAGTTAAGCGACCGTGCTAGAACCACGGAACTCGGGAATGCGTAACACCTTCTCCCGGGTTAACAGAATTCCTTACTCGGATTTCTGGTGCGCAGACAAATCAAAACAGAGTCAAAATTTCCTTGATTTTTGGGATTTTGTAACGCGGTGTCCCGGAACATTGTAAAAAATCCGGGTGGCAACTCTGAAATTAATAAATAATCCCAAAATCGAATAATGTCACTTAAAGTGGAAAAAACTCCCTTATCCCACCTTACGGTAGTTGAAAAAGGAGGTGTGACAATGTTCTAAACAATTGTGAAATATTTGGGCTATGAGCCGTGTTTGGGGCCTCGTGCCGATCTGTTTAGACCCCTTGGGGGCTTTTTTACTGCTGCTTTCCTCACTATTTGTTTATGATTTCACTCAGCATCATTGTGCATAGTGTTTTTCGAAACACATCATGATTTACACCACTTTGATATTTAAACTGATGTTTTGGGTCGAGTACCTTGTTTTACTGATTCGCCCGAGGGGTCGTTCGAGTGGTTCTGCTGAGTTTGGCCGAGGGCCAGAGTGATGGTGAGGTGCTGAGTGTGGTCGAGGGCCAATGTTGTGAGGATGTTATGATATGAGAGAGGTCGAGTGCCTGAGAGTAATTTATGCCATGATTTGGCTTGATATTAGCGCTTGGGCTGAAAGAGCCCCTCCGGAGCGGAGTCTTTACACACCCCCAGTGAGCGCTGGTACCTACCGAGTGACGAGTGATTGGGAGGCATGAGTGACTGTGATCTGCTGAGGGACTGATTATGAGTGATGGTGAGGTATGCCCGAGGGGCTGATTATGAGTGACCGTGAGGCATGCCCGAGGGGCTGATTATGATACATGTTTTGCCCAAGAGGCTACTGATGATTTACTACTCTAAATCTGAGTTATGAAATATGTTTTGCCCGAGGGGGTACCGATTATTTACTACTCCCACTTTGAGCTTATGAAATATGTGCCTCCATATGATTCATTTCATTTTTATACTAAACCTTTCGGTTGAAGTTGTTGAAAAATGTACATTTTTCAAAGGATTTTTCTGAAGATGATTTTAAGGCATGATGACATATCTGTGTTATACTGTTGGAAAGAAATGTTGTGCCTCTTGTGATTTGATGACATTGATTTTATGTGTTTCTTGCTGCTCAGATCTGATTTATTTTCATTACTACTGAGTTGGCGTACTCACATTACTCGCTGCACCTTGTGTGCAGATTCAGGTGTTAGGGCAGGGTGAGCTGTCTATCTGTTCCAGATATTCTCGGAGGTTTGCGAGGTAGCAACATGCGTCCGCAGTCCTGCTCCCTCTCATGTTTGATATTATAGAATTTATTTTCGTTGAGTTGTATATTTATGTAGATGCTCATGACCAGTGACTCCAGGTTCTCGGGGGTTGCATTTATTATTCAGTATAGTTTTGACTATTTATATAAATGTTTAAAGGAAACTTTTATGGGTAATCAATATAGTAAAGAGGTAAATGGGAGTTTATTATGATTTGAGTGAAGTTTTGGCTGGCCTAGTTCCATGATAGGCGCCATCATGACTGGCCTGGATTTAGGGTCGTGATAGTATTGTTGTTGTGTTGTTGTAGCTCGTATTATTGTAGTTCGTATTGTTGTTGTTGCGGTTGTTGTAATAGAATTTGGTATGCTGGCAGGTGGTGTAGCTGCCAAAATAGGCAGTTTCTGCCAAAATAATACCCAGAAAAGCGACCAACTTTGGTCGCTATTTTATAAATTATTTTTCCTGGGCAATAGCGACCAAAGTTGCTCGCTAACTAACCTAGATTTCAAGAATAGCGAACAACTTTGGTTGCTATTTTATTAACAAAAAAAATTTCTGAAAATTGGCGACCAAAATTGGTCTCTTATTTAATAAAAAAATTTAAAGTGTTGAAATTAGCGACCAATTGTGGTCGCTTTTTATTAAAATAAATAATAAAAATTATAAAATAGCGAACAACTTCGTTCGCTATTTTTCCAGATTTTAAAATGTTATATTTTTTCTACAAGCCAAAGTTGGTCGCTATATTTTGTATAATAAATAAATAAATAAATAATGTAATTTAAAAAAAAAAGACTAACTTTGGTCGCTAAATTTATATTTTAAAAATACTATAGGGACCAAAGTTAGTCGCTTTTTTTGATACCCGGAATATTTGGTCCTTTTATCTGAGAGACCAACGAAAAAGCGACCAAGCCATTTTGGATACCTTTTGGTCGCTTTTGCACTGTTTAGCAACCAACTTTGGTCGTTTTTTTCCGGATTTTTAGTAGTGAAACCCTAGTTTTATATATTTTCTGCCAGCTATTCTGTCTTGTTTCTCATGCCAAACAATCCTGAAACTCACTTTTTATGCCTCCAATGGATTTCATGTGAAATTTTATCTCACGTTAGGCTTTTGAATCACTCAATTTAACCTTATAATGAAGGAGATAAGTAGGTTTTAATATTTGCAAATCGTGCAGATTTTAAATATTCCGTCAGTGGTAATTTCGTAATTAATTTGAAAAATCCGTTAACCTTAGTAAAAGAACCATAAAATCCTCATAGGATGTTTAAAAACGATTCTGTTTGCTACAGGTCCGTAATTACGATACGGATCTATTGCTATATTCAAAACAGAAATCGGAGCTCATTTGTTGAATATGATATCATTTATGCTTGAAGAAATGACGTCGAAACATAAGAAAAACGAGCACAATGTAGCCCGAACCTATCGAAAACTCACCTGAGCTCCTCGGGACCCCGTACGAACATACTAACAAGTCTCATAACATAACCCGAACTTAGTCGAACCTTCGGAACACCCAAAACAACACCAAAACACCAGATCGACTTCGAATTCAAGCCTAAGAACTTCTAAATTTCCAACTTCTATCAATTCAAGCCTAATTCTACCACGGACCTCCAAATTACATTCCGAACACACTTTTAAGTCTAAAATCACCTAACGAAGCTAACCGAATCATAAAAATCCAAATTCGAATTCGTTTACTCAAAAGTAAAAAACTTGGTCAAACCTTTCAAAATTAGAGCTTCTAGCTGAGACCATTCTCCCAAATCCATTATGGATAACCTGAAATACCAAAAGTGACAATTCGCATAAGTTAAAACATATCATACGGAGCTACTCATGCCCTTAAACAACCGTGTGAAGTAAAATTGGTTAAAACGACTGGTCGGGTCGTTACATTCTCCCCCTCTTAAACAAACGTTCATCTTTGAATGAGTTTGAAAACAATACATACCTGAAATCACAACATCTACCCAACACAACCAAAAGCTGCATATAAACCTCTTATCAAACAAAGCCTCGTTCTAACACCTCAAGCGAATCCTTCTCGCCACATTCAAATTATATGAACTCATCTCGCGGTCACATCATACTCATCATGTATTCATCCATTCACCATTTCTTGTAATAGGGACACTACCGGACATACAAGTCCACAAGCACACGCTCACACAATCAACACCTTAGTGGTCAATCTACACTCAAAAAATAGCCCCAAGTCCTCCAGATCGGCCCAACATCAGCACATATAAATCACCCCTCGTACCTCCTTCGGGGAACAACAATCCATCGATGCACAACTTATACCGAGCGCTCACGTGCGCCTACAAATGCGTGGAAGGAATTCAAAGAGTTACACTTCAAGCTGAATCAATACCGCACGATAAGAATTCAAGAATGAGAAATTTTCCTAATGGTTCTGCAGCCTCTCGAAGAAAAGTACAAACGTCTCTGTACCGATCCGCAAGACTCTACTAAACCCGCTCATGACTCGTGTGATCTATGTAACCTAGGCTCTGATACCACCTTGTCACGACCCAAAATTCAAACATGGTCATGGTGGCGCCTATCGTGTTACTAGGAAAGCCTATTTAAAAAATTTCTACAAAATCCATTATATGAAATTAATAAAACAATATCAACTTTTAAATTTCTCATAAACTAAATCGATTCTAAATATAGTTAATATAAAAAAAAATACGGAAGCTAGCCCCAAACATCGGGGTGTCACTAAGTCACGAGTGTCTAAAACTATGAACAAAGATCTATAACTGTCTAACTGTAAACACTACCCAAAGGAATAAATGACAAAAGGAGTAACAAGGTCCTGCAGACGCTGGCAACTACCTTGCAATCTCCACCGATAGCCGGCCTGAAATCAACGATCGCCGCACTCTAACTCACCTGGATCAGCATATAAAGTGCATGGTGTAGTATGAGTACAACCGACTCAGTAGTAACAGAAATAACTAAGGAACTGAGCAGCAGTGACGAGCTAAGCAAAATAGTCCAATTATTTATTTTTCACAATTTAACAATAACATGAATAAACAGGTAAATTCCATAACTCAGTAAATGTCACAAAAAAAATTAACAGATAAAATGCAGCAACAAGAAAAGTAAATGCAACCTCACAACAATGTCACTCCATCACTCATCACTCGCACTCAGCACTCAGCACTCAACACTCATCACTAAGCATGGAAAGCTCACGCGCTACCATATCAATACCTGGATCCGCACGGACATCTCTCGTGCTACAATATCAATTACCTGGATCTGCACAGACAGCTTACGTGCTACGCGGACAGCTTACGCTCTACAATATCAATTACTTGGATCCGCATGGACAACTCATGTTCTACGCAGACAGCTCACGCGCTATGATATTACTATCCTCACATCCAAGCCCTCGGCCTCACCCAGTCATATACCTCTCCAGCCTCACAGTTCACAACAAATAAGGGGACACAACCCACATCAAGTATCATAACATATCAACAAAATAATAGAGACTGAGGTAAACATGAACCATAAATATCTATGATTGATTACAAATAATGTGAGCATGAATAAAGCCTAAACACGATCTCTAACATGAAGGCAAACAAGTTTAACAACAAGTAAACACATAACCACAAATAATAGCCATTAAGCCTCACAACCTCACGGGATGGACCAAGTCTCAATCCCTCACGGTGCACACCCACACGCCCCGTCACCTAGCGTGGGTATCACCTCCAAACAATCACATAATATCAAATTCTCCGAGTTTATACCCTCAAGGCAAGAGTTAAAATCGTTACTTACCTTAGCAACGTAAAATCCTACTCCGAGTTGCCCTTGTCTCTGAACTCGTTCTCAATAACCTCTGAATCTAACCATAATCAGATTAATACAATCAACATAGGATAACAAATCAAATTCCACAATAAAAACTACAAAATATGCCAAAAATCCGAAATCGGCCAAAACTCGGCCCCTAGGCCCATGTCTCGAATTTAGTCAAAAATGGCAGAATCAAACCTCGTCCTCTCCCGAGTCTAACCATATAAAATTTATCACAATCAAACTATGTTTGGTCCCTCAAATCCATACCTAAAACTCTTCAAAACACAAGCCCTAACTCCCTCAATTTCACTTTGAAATCATCAATCGAATCCCAAAAACGAATATGGATTCATGAAATATAACCAAAAACTAGTAGAGAACACTTACCCCAATCCATATGGTGAAAATGGCCTCCAAAATATCCCAAATCCGAGCTCCCCAACTCAAAATATGACAGAATGAACAAACCCTAGTTTTATATATTTTCTGCCAGATATTCTGCCTTGTTTCTCATGCCAAATGATCTCGAAACTCACTTTTTATGACTCCAATGGATTTCTTGTGAAATTCTAGTCAAGTTAGGATTTTGAATCGCTCAATTTGAACTTATAATGAAGGAGATATGTAGGTTTTAATAATTGCAAATCGTGCAAATTTTAAATACTCCGTCAGTGATAATTTCGTAATTAATCTGAAAAATCTGGCACCCTTAGTAAAATGACCATATAATCCTCATATGATGTCTAACTTTGACGATTCTTTTTGCTACGGATCCGTAATTATGATACGGATCTAATGCTTTATTCAAAACATAAATCGGAGCTCATTTTTTCAATATTATATCATTTATTCTTAAAGAAATAACGTCGAAACATAAGAAAAACAAGCACAACGCAGCCCAAACCTATCTGAAACTCACCCGAGCTCCTCGGGACCCCGTACGAACATACTAAGAAGTCCCATAACATAACCCGAGCTTAGTCGAACCTTTGGAACACCCAAAACACCAAAACACCAGATCAACCTCGAATTCAATCCTAAGAACTTCTAAATTTCCAACTTTCGCCAATTCAAGCCTAATTCTACCACAGACCTCCAAATTACATTCCGAACATACTCCTAAGTATAAAATCACCAACCAAGCTAACCGAATCATAAAAATCCAAATCCGAAATCATTTACCCAAAAGACAAAAACTTGGTCAAACCTTTCAAAATTAGAGCTTCTAGTTGAGACCATTCTCCCAAACCATTCTGGAGAACCTGAAATACCAAAATCGATGATTCAAAATAAGTTAAAACACATAATATAGAGCTTCTCATGCCCTTAAACAACCGAGCAAAGTGAAATTGGTCAAAAAGACTGCTCGGGTCGTTACAAATTGCGTGACCAAATAAGGAAGGAAATCAAACATATATGAATAAGGAAAGAATTTAATCACAGAATAAATAATGCAGGGTTCAGTAAATAAATAGAGCATAACAACATGTAATTAAGCGAGTAATAGAAATAAGGAAAATATCAATCAACAATCAGTTTCACAGCAAAATAAGGTAAAGAAATAATGGAAACATGGTAGATTGAACAGGATAAGGAAAATATCAGTACCATACGAGAAAGGAAAGAGTAAAAATCTCAGTAAAATATTTCAAATCCTAATTTTTAGGTATACCATAAAATCAATAGAGAAACAAGGGTAAGATAATCACATACTTCATACAATGAATGTAGACAAGAGGTTGTTCAAAGAAAAACCAGAATCGACCCATATTTTTTTTCGATTATAGATCTGAAACCCTATTTTGGATAAATAAAATTATTTAAGGGAAAGAGGCAGATTCAGGAGTAAGAAAGTGAATATAGACGAAAATAGCATTAAAACAAACTAAAGTTTGAATCTGATTTGGTTCGAATAAAAAGATCTGAAAACTCTAACATTAGGTTAGGTATGAATCAATGAGAGATACGAAAAATATTCGTAATTACATAGAAAAGCTGATGAACATAGACAGAAACAATAGTAGGTTAGAAATTTGAACCATCCTTGGTTCGATCTCTACATGATCTACTTGCCATTTGAGGCGACCAAATTAGGTAAGACCAAAAAATAGGTAGTCGGTAAGGAAGAGGGGACAAAATAAAGTAAGGAATAAATGAGTGATTCCATTAGGGGTTTAGAACCAGGGAGGTTTGCCTAACGGCGCTAGGGTTTGAGAAGGGAGGGGGATAAGATGAGAGAGGGAGTCTATAGAGACGGCGGGTAGGTGGAAATGATTTAGGGTTTGGGTGGATGGGTTAATTAGAAAGCGGGTGGAGGTGTTTGAGTCGTTGATCTTCAAAGATCAACGGGTATGATTTAAAAAGGGGATTGGGTCGGGGTTTTAAACGAGTATGGATTTTAGGTTAATGGGTATTTGGATATTGAGTATTGGGTATTGGGGTATTGGGATGGATAATGGGTATTTTGGTATTGGGTATTAGGGTATTGGGCTGGGGTAATTGGGTAGTGTATAGGTCCGGAATTAGGTTTTAGGGGCTATATTTTAAATACACAATTTAATAACTAAATAATTTATAAAAATTAATTAATAAATAGAAAAAATATCACTTGTGCATAAAAATGATTTATGACAATTACTTAAGATTATAAAAATATAAAAAGTCATTTTCTTGCATAAATAATGTAATTATGCATATATATGGGCTACTATTGCAAAATATGCATCTTTAGCCCAAGGGTGCAAAAATACAATTATAATAAATATAAAAATATTTAAAGCTTAATATGGATATAGATGATGAAAATTAAATGATAAATCATCATAAAAGTTATTTCAAATGCAATTAATAATTACTTATATAATAAAATGCTGGAATAAATTGATTAAAAGCTTTTTAAAAATTATAGAAAATTAAGAAAAAATACATGATGATGATCATGCACTATTTTGAAGGTATATATGTATTTTTGAGAAATATGAGGAAAAATTGGGTATCAACAGCTGCCCCCCTTTACCCAAGAAGGATGAAAGAGTTGTCGGGTAAAGAAATCATGACCAATTTTGACCGAATAGGGTGATTTGAAAGATATAGGCCGCACTCCTGCTTCTGAGCTGCCTACATATACCTGGTTTTACAAGAATTAGGCCGTGTGTAGTTCTGGATCAAATGATGGAGTAAACCAATGGAGTTGTTTCAAGAACGGACAAAAGGTTCCAAATAGGATTAATTAGCATTTGAAACGGTTATGGGTAAATGAGCCTGGGTAACAGATGGTGAATGGTTATGTTTAGGATACTTTGAAGGATATGGATGGGAACTAGAGCAGGATTGCACCTGCTGGGATAACGGATACTCTATGGACCACCTGCAAATTTACAAAAATACACTGCAAACACATATGCATAAATTATTGCGTAAACATAGACATGATGCAAATTCCCTTTGGACTATGAAGACTGTCTTTGGACAGTGAGGATGAAGTCCTTAGACCATGATGCCCTGGCCATGAATTGTATGGTAAGGGATTCGCAGGCCATGAAATGATGTTCTCGAGCCATGCAGATGGTGCCTCCGAACCATGATGCCTTTAAATAATGATGTGCAAGTTTGAGAGATCCTTAGGTCATGACATGATGTCTTCCGGATATGAGGATGATGCCTTCAGACTATGAAGCCTTCGGACAAGTTGGCTATATTTCAGCCCATGAGGTGAAGAGACATGATGCTAAAGGCAACAAGACAAAGCTTAGTCTAGCGTAAAGTTGAGGGAAAATCTTAGCTCGAGAGAAGAGAACAACGCAAGGCTTAGGATAGAGCAATATATGTGTTTATGCAAAGAGAGACAATGCTTAGTCTCGTGCAAGATTCAGGACAAAGCTTAGTCTCATGCAAAGAGAAGGAAATGCTTAGCCTTATGCAGAATGTGAGGTAGGGCTTAGCCCCATGCAAAGATTGAGACAGAGCTTAGTCTCATGCAAAGAGAAGGCAGTGCTCAGCCTTATGCAGATGGGAGGCAGGGCTTAGCCTCATGCAGGAATTGAGACAGGGCTTAGTCTCATGCAGAGAGAAGACAATGCTTAGCTTTATGCAGATGGGAGACAAGGTTTATCCTCATGCTGGAATTGAGACAGAGCTTATTCTCATGCAGAGAGAAGGCAATGCTTAGCCTTATGCAGATAAGAGGTAGGGCTTAGCCTAATGCAGGAATTGAGACAAGTCTTAGTCTCATGCAGAGAGAAGGCAATTCTTAGCCTTATGCAGATTGGGAGGCAGGGCTTAGCCTCATGGAGGAATTGATACATGGCTTAGTATCATGCAAGGGGAAGGCAATGCTTAGCCTCATGCAGATGGGAGGCAGGGCTTAGCCTCATGCAGGAATTGAGACATGGATTAGTCTCATGCAATGAGAAGGCAATGCTTCGCCCCATAGGCAGGGCTTAGCCTCATGTAGGAATTGAGACGGGGCTTAGTCTCACGCAAGGGGAAGGCAATGCTTAGCCTTATGCGGATGGGAGGCAGGGCTTAGCCTCATGTAGGAATTGAGAGAGAGCTTAGTCTCATGCAGATGCAATAGTAAGAGTGAAGCATTCTTAGCTGACAATGTGTTTTGTGTATAGCAATTGTGTTGTTGCGCCGATGCTTATTATTCCGGCATCCAAAGAAAAATTTGTTAGTTTTGCGGGGGAGTTTGGTTTGTGCCTTCGTCTGGTTGATATGCTCCACTCTGCTCGAGGGTCCTGTTCAAGTTACAAGGGGTAGCATTTGGCTAAAAAGTAAAGTTTCTTTTCAAAAGCATGCATATATAGTTTTCAAAGACATAGTAAGATGCAATTTAGAAATAAGCTAGATGAACCAGTAACCACGACATTATTAGAGACACTGCGACCTCCTTTGCCATAGAATTTTGAGGTTCCTCCTCAAAATTTTGTCCCAGTTAACTAAGTGACCTTCTGGCTATTCTGTATGCTGTTGTTGGCTGAACTTGCTTTGGAATTTTGAGGGTCCTCCTCAAAATTATTCCCCAATTTCTAATTATGGGGAAAATGGGAATTTAATTGAATCGTGACCGAACCCACAGGGCTGCCTACGTATCCCTTCTTAAACGGGAATCCGGTCGAGCATCAAAGAACTTCCTCAAATCTGCTATGTGATCTGTGGCCTTCTTGGACTTGATGATGATGTCATCAACACACCTCTATTTTATTATGTATCATATCATGGAAGATAATTTTCATGGCCCTCATGTAGGTGGCCCCAACATTCTTCAGACTGAATAGCATCACTTTGTAGCAATATACCCCCTCATGGTGTAATGGAAGCTATTTTCTCTGTGTCTTCTTCGTCCATCCAAATCTGATGATAACCCGTGAAGCAATCTACAAAGGATTGTAGTTCATGGTTGGCGCAATTATCGATCATGATGTGTATATTTGGGAGTGGCAAATCATCCTTAGGACTTGATCTTTTTGATGCCGATAGTCGACACACACCCTGACCTTTCCATCTTTCTTTGGAACCGGTACAATGTTGGATAACCAGGTTGGGTACTAAACTACCCTGAGGACCTTGGCTTTGACCTTCTTAGTGACTTCCTTCTTGATTTTCAGGCTCATGTCCGGTTTGAACTTTCTGAGTTTCTGCATCACTGGCGGACACATTGGATTTCTAGGTAGCTTGTGAGCTACTATGGATGTGCTCAACCCTGTCATATCGTTGAATGACCATGCAAAAATATCCTCATATTCTTTCAGGAAATGAGTGTATTCTTTCTTCTCTAACGGTGACAAGTGGATGCCTATGCGAGTTTCTTTAATGGTTTTAGAATCTCCCAAATTGACTATCTCAGTTTCGTCCAAGTTGGACTTGGGATTGTTCTCGAAATTCGCAACATCTCTGACAATTTCATCGGGTATCACATCTTCTTCTTCTATTTCTTCCGAGTCACTGTCCTTGTGTTGTGTTATCTCTTTACATGTCACAGTCGTTGGTTTATCGAGGTAAGAAATAGTAATGCTGTAGAGAAAAAATATGAAAGATAATGATAACAAAACATCAAATTATTGATAAAGATGCTGAAATTTTAAACAAAGTAGTGTTTAAATGACTTCAAACAATGTTTTCCAAAACAAAATACTGAAATAAAGATGTTTTTGAAACAAAATGCCCAAAAGAATTGTTTTTCAAATAACACTAGTAGCCATGCTACCCCAGGACTCGTCTAGCCCTGGATGGTGTGGCGGTCCAGTTCTTGAGAAATGCTCCCTTCTCCACTGTCTGAATAGTAAGTCCTTCTCCCCCCCCCCCTCAACTATCGCATTGCAATCCATATATTTGTCTTCCAAGAACAGGCTCCTTATCCCCACCAAAGCTTCTTCTTTGAATCCCCATTTTGTATAGGCTTGATGAAAGGATTGACTCAGATGTGGCACTGGCTGCTCAAGAGGGTAATAGGGACCACACCATGGTAGCGACCAATCATCATATTCTTGCCAGGTATACGGATATCCAAGCCTAAAATTTTTACCATGACATTTCAGCTGTATTGGTTTGCTAATGCCTTGGAGTTTCTTCCCAAATCCTTTACAGGGTTCATACCCTGATCATGCCAGTATGTTTTTTATTTTGTTGCTCCACCATTTATCTTTCTCAATTGCATTGACGCGCTCGATGCAGTGATAAGTCTCTCCGCCCAACTTCCTTCTATTTTCCACTGTCGAAACAGTTTGATTGGTATAAATGGGATTGCTCCCGTCTCCATGAATGATTACTTCTTGATGATTCCATTCAAATTTCATAGTCTGGTGCAAAGTGGACGCAACAGCCCCAACAACATGTATCCAAGGTCGTTGATAAGTTGGTATTTTACCAACTTATCTCCTCTTAATACATAGTCTTTTGTATAATTTTGTTGAGAAATTAAGGCATCTATTGAGGTTTAATGGCATTTTCAGGTATCAAGTGAGTTAGAGGTGTTGTTGAAGAAATTACGCGAAAACAAGTAAAAAGGGAGCTAAATTGGGCAATGGAAATCTACCCAGTTAAATACCCTTCGCGAATGTGAAGGTCCAGTGCAAACGCGAAGGGTCAGAAGTCATAGCATCGTGAACGCGTTGAACCAGAAGCAAACGCAAAGAACAAAGTGATCTGCTGGAGCGTCAAGCCTACGCGAACGCGTGGAGCTCAGCGCGAATGCGAAGGCTCAGGAACCACTTCATCACGAATGCGAAGTTCTGGATGCGGACGCATAGGTCAATTTCTGGGAAAATTCTGGGCAGACTTGGAATTTCACGTTTAATCCCCATACCTCTTTTATACACGACTGGGTAGTATCTTTGGGATATCTTTGGCTTTGTAAATATAATTTTGTGGAGAGAAGAACAAGTCTTGAAGCTAGGGTTTGCAGACACACTTTGGATTTGAAGATTTCACTCTTGTGGTTAAGGTTTTCTTAACCATTTATGTTTGCTTCTTCATTACCTTGTTTTGTATTGTATATTTAAGTGTGTAGTATTTATTTCCAAAACTTGAATCTTGTTTATGGGAATTTAGATATTTAAAGTGTGGATTAAATACCTTGTTGTGCTTATGTATTGAATGATTTTGTTATATTTATGAAGTGAGTATTCGTTACTTTAATTATTCTTTTTCTTTAATGTGTCCAAAGGGATTAGCTAACCCTAGGACTCGCCCATTAACTCCAAATTCGTTTTGGAAAAGATAATTTGGGGTTGGGAAAGAATAATTAACAAGTACTTGAGGCTTTAACCCTCATTTTATAGATTCTACCCAGGTATAGGATTGAACTACTTGTAGCCATATCCGGGTGTGCTTAATCTCTTGATTGGGTTAGGAATAATTCAATTAGGAAGTCTTGTTAGTCTTTGGGAAAATCTAATTAAGAATTATTATCCGTGGCTAATTAACATAAACTCGCTCATATTTTTGAAATCGTGAAATGTATTGGATCGTTACTTGAGTGTAATTTCCGAAGCATTCATACTTGTTGCCATTGATCATTTTTCTTGCTTTCTACGATAGTTTATATTTTCACATTTAGTTATAAATAACTTTCAAAACCAAAATCTTATTCTCTTGGCATTGCGCGATAAGTGATAATTCTCTTGCATTCCTAGTCGCCTCCATATTGTTCTCTGTGGGATTTGACCCCAACCTTGTTGGGTTACTATATTTGATATCGATCGCTTACACTATTTTAAGGTGTACTTTGAGCGCATCAAATTTTGGCTCCATTGGTGGGGAACAATTGGCGTAACTTAGGTTGTTTGAGAAGTAAGCATAAGTGCTTTGATTCAAACTTGTGAATATTTGTGTAATTATTTTTCTTGTTTATTTTCTTAATTTTTCATTTAAAAAAAATTTATGGCTTCATATAATGAAAATTGTTCGGATGGTAGTGGTTCATACTTTGATGACCCTTATCCTTATTGTGGAGGACCACACTCGTGGAAAAATTGTTTAAATTCTCCCGAGGATGGATTGTGCGCACAATCTCAAACCCATGAGTGGAGTATTTGTGATAGGTGTGGTTTCCAAAATGGTCATTGGTATGATTGAGTATGTTTGTCCGTCCCTTCCCCAAGCCCCCACTATGATGATTCTACTTTTTGTGATGGAAGTTTTAGGGGTGAAGCAGTGGAGGGAAGTTAGCATGGTAGAAATGAAGAGTTCAAGCTCATGTTGGAGTGCCTACTTGAAGAAGGGAACCGTGAGCAAAATGCCTTGGAAGAACTTTTGGAGACTAGTCTCCACAATGATTTGGCACTTGAAAGGTTGCACTCACAAATGGATTCTATGATTGAAGCTTCGAGGGTTCAAAAAGCCTTGGAGGTGAGTGATAACCAAGAACCTTCCTTAGAGGTTGAAGTTGAAAATTCTTCCTTGGTACTTGAACAAAACCAAGAAGAACTCTCAATGCTCAAAATGAGAGGATAATGCTCATGTTGGAGGTTGTTCTTGAAAATGATGAAAAACACAACTTTGTACTAGAGGAATTGATGCATGAAGTGACTCAAAATGATGAGCACATCTGCACTTTGTAGGATCAAATGCACGCATTAATGGAGGCTCGCCATGACTCTCAAGTTGAAAGTGTAGATGGAAGCCAAGAAGAGTCCAATTCCGAGGGTGAGAGTGATTTTTACTTTGAGGAATCAAGCCTTGAACGTCGGCCAACCGACTCCATGAGTGTTAGTGATGCCGAGAAAAATATGGAATTAGAGTCAACCGGGGTGATTGAAAATTTGATTGAAATTGACTCTATTCCGAGGGAAAATGAGGATGGCAAAATCCGGAAAAAATTGCAAGTTGGAGGTTTGAAGGCACATTCCAAGCATTTTTCAACATTGTATTTGTGTGGTGATACAGATGTTGAACTACACGGATCAATGGGGGATTGCGAGGAGGAAAAATTCATACCATAAATCTTGCAAGTTGAGGAAACAAGTAAACAAAATGAGATTCCTCACATGAGAGCCAACAAATGCAAAATGAAGAATTTAAGGTTTTACTCGGTCATCTACTTACCACCCCCACCGCCCGTGGTCACAAGTTTGATTCCAAGCTAGGTGCCTAATTCGTATCTACTAGTGATATTGTTGGGCATGTACGCTTCATTCAACACCTTCATCAGAGCATTCCTATGCGCCTCCAAATTTTGCAGCAGTGATAGGATGAATATTTGAGAAGGAGCTTTGTTCAGATGGTCTACCATAGAATATTCCCTTGCTTGTACCTTCCTCCAAATATCATCCAGACCAATTTCAATGATGGGTTATCTAGCAGTGGCTTCCTTACTTGTTCCTCCCAAATTCTCAGTTGGATTCTTCTAGTTCTGGTCATCCCTTGTGCAACACCAGACTCTTCCATTTTTGTCTTCCTTTTCCTTCTGGATTCGACAACATAATCCCAAGGTACGACATTGGATTTAAAGGCTGTGTGGATGATACCGTCACAGTGAAGGGTATGGTTACTTCTACTTTAAATGGAGCAGCTGTAGTTGCAGGTGGTGTCACTTCTACTTCAAAGGGAGCCGATGCGGCTACCTCAACTTCAACTTGTGGTTGTACCTGTACCACAATAGGAATGAGTGTGACTGCAGGTTTCTTAGGGTCATCACCTTCCCGAATAAGCACGATTGATCCCTCGAGATCCCATTCTTCATCGGTTTCTATCACATTGAATCCTCTACCCCTATGATCCAGTAGGGGATTGTTGCGGACATTGGGTGCGGCTTCCTTGGCCTGTATGACCTTGGTATCAATCAACATCTGGATCTTGTCTTTCAGAGTGCGGCATTCATCAATGGTATGTCCCTTCATGCCGGAATGGTATGCACATGTCTTGTTTGGGTTGACTTATTGGAGGAGTTTTCCACGGCAACGACATGAATGTGGGTGACATATCCGGCATCCATTAACCTTTCAAATAAATAGGCGATAGTTTCAGCAATAGGGGTATATTGTCTGGGTGGTTTGCGATCGAAATTAGGCCTGGGTTTTTGATAGTTTGGACGAGCTGGAGGTGAATAATAGTAGGCTGATTCGGTGTTATAAGTGTGGTAGGCGGTGGCGGGTTGAGGATATTTGGGAGGTGAAGGTTGGTATGCGGGTGGAGGTGTTTGTTAAACGAATGGAGATTTTGGACCTTGGGCTACAATTATTGTCCTTGCTTCTTTCTTCTTTGATATGCCTCCCGATTGTAGTGCTTTGTTCGTGGCTTGTAGTGTTTGATACCTTCTTCAATCCGTTCTCCGTGCTTGATGATGTCGGAGAACTTGTGATTCTCAATGACCATTAACCTCTCATAGTATTTTGGATATTGAGCTCTGACAAAGAATTTGTTCATCTGCTCTTCCTCTATTACCGGCCGGACCTTTGCTGCTTCTGACCTCCACCGAGTAGCATACTCACAGAAAGTCTCTGTTGGCTTCTTCTTGACATTTTGTATGTAGAAGACATCCGGTGCATTTTCTGTATTGAATATGAATCTATCCATGAAGTCTTATGCCATGCTTACCCAATTAGCCTATTTCTTGGGACTTTGACTTATGTACCAAGATAGGGCGTCTCTAGTGAGGCTTCTCATGAACAGCTTCATGCGAATCCTTTCGTCCTTCCCAACCCCTACGAGTTTGTCATAGTAGGTTCTCAAATGTACCTCTGGGTCGCCCGTTCCATCAAACATTTCGAACTTAGGAGGTTTGTAACCCTCTGGCAGTTCCACGTCTGGCTGAATGCACAGGACCTCATAATTCAGACCATCAATTCCTTTACCTCCTTTAACACCCTGGACTCCGCTTGTGAGCTTCTTGAGCTCCTCTGCTATGTTTTTAATAAGCAGGTCCTTCTCGGTAGATTCTGGTGTATATGAGATTGGTTGAGTGGAGTGGGGTATGGTTTCCACATATATGGAATTGTTTTGATCAATGTCGGGGGATCGGGTATAGTGGTGACCATTGGTTGAATTTTGAGGATCGAGGATAGGCTATTGGGTATTTTGAGGAGTGTCATAAGTGGTTTACGGATATTGAGTCGGGAGATGCTGGTGTTGAGGGGGTGTAGGTATGGGTAAAGGATTAGGATTTTGGGGAGGTGTTTCATATTGGTGGTGTGCAGGAGGATTTTGTGTACGTTTGTTTGGTGTGTTTTGAGGAGGTACTGGGTTTTGGGTGTTTGGTTGGTTGATATCTGGGATGTTTAGGGTGAGGGAGAGGTTTTCCAAGTTGCGGACCTGCTCAAGCTCCCCTTCCAATTCAAGTATTATATGTTCCAGTCGTAAGACCAAATCATTTGGTGCCGGAGTACTCCGACCATCGGAATTTTCCACGTTCTCAGCATGTGTGGCATCGTCTTTCCTGACACCACTCATATCATCTATCTTAGCTTTTCCTTTGCTTTTCTTTGGGATTACTTGGAGAAGGAGGACGAGGAGGGTCTCTAGATCTGGTGTGATATGATGATGATGCCAGTATGTGTGAACCAACCTTGGGGAGTGGGAATAATCAAAAAGAAATAAAAACAAAAAGGTAGCCAAGTCAGTGAGAATTTTGGAAAATTATTTGCAGTATTTAAACACATATTGCGGAAATGTAAATTTGCGTCCTTATTTGGGAGTCTCGTTGTGCCCGAGGTTGGCCTAGCGATAAGTAGATTTGGAGAAATTTAAAGCCAATAATTACCTCATTTCATTAACGTGATAAATAAGATGAATCTAAAACGAAAATAAATAAATAAGTCACTAATGGTGTTTGCCTTATTACATTCGAAAAGTAATTCTAAAACAAATAAATGTAATCTACTTGATCGCAAAGGAACCTTCTCCAGGTTTGGCTTTCTTGGCTCTATCGATCAGGTTCCCCAAGTCGTGCATGTCCAGTAGTAGGTATGCCCTTGCTAGATGTCCTCTTTCTTTACCCTCTATGACTCTTTTCCTCATCTTCCTCTCTAACTCCATTAAACTCTGCTCCAGATACTCCAGCCTTTCCGTTGACCTAGTAGCGATTTACCTTCATTCATTGATTGCCTCTATATCGATCTTGTGTTGTTCCAAATGCTCGACCTCTGACTCGTGAACTCTTTTGTGCAGTTTGTTATACTTCACATGTGCTTCAGCAACTTCATCTATGACTTTGTTTCCTCGACCTACCCCTGGCTCGACTATTCCTACTATGCTATCGTCCAACCATGATGGGTAGAAATGCACATTCCCTGCGTGGTATCGATGTGGTTGGATGGTGTCCTTTTCCACAATGACCTTCAAGTGCCACATTTTTTGAGCTTCACATTTGTTACGGGATGTCATCAGCCTGAAAATCTGCTCTGTAGTGACTCATTTTGGAGACCCGCGGTATGACTTGTTTTCTACCAGCTAGTCTCATGACCTTGATAGGAACATAAGGGTGTATTCCCCTTAACCCGATCAACACCGAATGCGGAACATCGCTGGATATGATGATGAATTCACTGGTAGAGAACCACTTGAACATCCAATTAACCTGGTCCTCGTTCAAATTGTAAAAAAACTTTACCCATACTGTAGCATTCTCTGGTTGAGCAAACCTGTCTAGGATAAAGGTCATTCTTTTGGGGTGATGGAAAGCTATGTGGTCATTCCATGGTCTTCGTGGAAACTCTTGGCGGTATCGGCCCCTTTGGAGATGTTCCAGCAACCAAATTTGTAGCAGCAAATGCAACCCTCGAAATGTTTGAACCCTTTATGGCAACGATCCAAAGCTCGATATATTTATGCTATAATCATAGGAACAATAGTGTACATTTTCCCCTCGATTCTCTTTATTAAGTCTATGGTTACCATGGCCAGTCTAGTGTGAATCGTGCCATTTTGCTTGGAAACACTATCATACCCAAAAACCCTACGATGAACATGAAAACCCTACGATCAATCCAACCCAGTGAGGTGATGGAGAAATCGTCATGAAAGATACAGTAAGATTTGTTGTGTCTGTATCGTTCATAAAGGAAGTCAAAAGGTATGTAGGACTTCTTCAAACATACCAAGTCGCCGTTCTTTCTTAAGCCCATCATTTCCAGAAACCCCTTAGGGTGCGATATTCTAGTACCAATAAACCAGAACTGTCCCAAGGTAGTCCAACGAATCCCTCTATTTCCTCCAAAAGAGGAGTCATTTATATGTTGCCAAAATGGAATACAACCCATTCTCCGTCCCATAACATAGTAGCAGCTTCAATCAACATGTTATTTGATTGGATGTCTAATAAGGAAGGTAAGTTTCTGAGGACCCTTTTCACATGATTTTTGTCACTTGACGGAAGGTCCTCCCACCAATCTAGCAATAACGGTGGTATATCTCGGAACATGCCGAACCTTAGGACTTCGTGCCTCATTTTCTACAAATTAAACAAGGTTAGACCCTTTCCCACTCCGGATTCGACTATTTATACATTAACGATTAGCATATTGACATTTATTTCTCCAAATAATGCACAAATCGTGGTTGCGTCCGTTGGGATTATGGAAAACCCGATGGCCTTTGGACAAGTCTTTACTTAAAGGATTACTATGCGGACAACATATTAACCCAAGCTAGGTTTGAACATGATGCATGTATAGGTATTATCAGAGTAAGGTTTCTATAAAGGTCTAGACTGGTACCCTCAAGCGGACAACTTGAGTGGGAAATGCACGAAACCGTCGACTGCACCGCTAATCGACTAGTGTTGATATGGTATTAATTACGCACGAGTGGAATATGATGTTGAGCATGATTTATGCTAAAAGAAAATAACACATTGTCAAGTATTTGCACGATGAAAAATGATAAAGTGTGGTATTTAATAATTGTAAAGGCATTTAAGAAAAAAACAAAGAGACGAGTCAGTTTCCATAGTAAAAAGCATTAAATAGGGAAGAGAAATCATAAATTAATGAAAATAGGCAAATATATTCACATAGAGTGGGAAGAGGAAGGGGTGTGCAAGTATTAACGGAATAATAAAGACATGTTCAAAGACTAATTCACAAAACAGGTTCGTTATGGTAAGAGCCTAAAAATATCCCAGCGGAGTCGCCATGCTGTCGCGCCCTCTTTTTCTCGCGAAAATGGGTTTCGACATTTTTGAGACAACTCCATTTGAGAGGGTAAGGAATTCGAATTGAGAGATTTTCCACCTAACGGATTAAGGTGCGTTATGGCACCTAGAGTAGATAACTGATATTACAAGTTTACATCACCAGAGATCGGGTAAGGGCTTAAATTACGTCGAGGGGAAGGTGTTAGGCACCCCTCGAGATCCACAATGGTGGGTCCCGGCCAACTTACATTAAACAAATTATTCTAAGAAAAAGAAAGCAATTTGGACAAATAAAAAAAACTTGATTTTAGAACAGGAATGGGGGGGGTCCTATGTTTTTTAGCCTATAGGATCACCCCGTGCAATACCTTGTATCTCCCTGAAGTCGGGGTGCCATTTATATTATTTAGCGCACGGACTGTGACGACCCAAAGGGTCATCATCTATTTTATTACCCATTCCGTACTTCTGAGGCCTTGAAAACCTTATCTGTAGTTGCCTCGATTTGCATGTGCAGTCCGAGCGCATAGCCGGAAAGCTTAAATATGAAATTCTGTGAAAAATGCTAAAATTTGATATTAAAATGAGTAAATTTAACTCCGGTCAACATTTTGGGTAAACCGACCGGACCCGTGATTTGACTGTCCCGGAGGGTCCGTAGAAAAATATGGGACTTGGACGTATGCCTGGAATCAAATTCCGAGGTGCCAAGCCCGAGAAATGAATTTTTGAGTAAAATTATTTTTCTGAAATTTATAAAGAAAAGTGAAATGAAAATTTGTTAGAATGTGTTGGTATCGAGCTCGTATTTTTGTTCCGGTGCCCGGTACGGGTCTTATATGTGGTTTAAGATATTTCTGTGAAGTTTGGTTGAAATTGGACGTCATTTGACGTGTTTCAGACTTAAAACTCTAAATTTGAAAGTTTATGAAGTTTGAAGAAAAACTAGTGATTTTGAGGTTTAATTTGTTGTTTTTGATGTTATTTTAGCGATTTGATCATGCAATGAAGTTCGTAGGATGTTGTGTGGGTTATCTGTGAAATTTGGTGTCATTCCGATTTGTATAGGTCAGTTCGGCACGTTGTTAGCGAAGTCTAGAAAACATAAAGTTCCTAAGTTTTGTTCTTGGGGTTTAGGGGTGTGATTTTGAGTTCTAGTGTTGTTTTGGGTGTTCTGAAGGCTCGAGTGAGTCCATATTATGATTTGGGGCTCGTTGGTATATTTGGACTAGGGCTCAGGTTGGCCCTGGTGCCTTCCAGGCACCTAACGAGGCTAAAAACCAGCAAACATAGCTGTTGGTGCACCTGTTCTGGTGTGAGCGTAGGTGTGGTTGCCCAGTCGCATGTGCGGGACCGCTCATGCGGTCCCCAGCGTCGCAGGTGCGATCACCCAATGGCCTGGCCAATTATCGCGGGTGCGGAAAATATTCCGCAGGAGCGGAGCCGCAGGTAAGGTCTCCACTCCACAGGTGCGAGACCGCAGGTGCGAGACCGCAGGTGCGGTCCCCAGAGCCGCATGTGCGGAATCACTTTTCAGGCAGTGTGTTTTGTATACGGGTTTTAAACTCATATTTCTCATTTCCTTCTTCTTCCTTGGGCAATTTTCCTCCATTTTTAAGGGCTAACGACCTGGTCTTTAAGGTAAGTGAACTCTAATAAAAAATTAGCTTCATGCATGGATTTCTAACTTAATTAACTACATAAATTAGTGCAAAAATCAAGAATGTGGGTAGTAACCTAGAACTTGTAATCATTTGAGAATTTTCTGTGAATTGGCCATGAAATCAAGTAAGATCGTATATTAATGATCCTTGGGCTTTGGGTGAGTGTTCCCTTCGAGAATTATTGGAATCCGAGCGAGCGGGCCCGGGGTCGGATTTTGGTATTTTTGGAAGAATGCTAGGAAATGGATAATTAGGCTATGTTATTGAATCATTTAATCCTTATTGATAAACTCAAGTTGATTGTGTCTAGATAATACCATTCCGGAGTTGAATTCTAAAGGAAAGGCGGTGTTAGAAGGTTGATTTCTATATTTTGGACCCGAGGTAAGTGTTCGGTCTAACCTTAGCTTGAGGGAATATGAGTTGAGTCTTATTTGCTACTTGCTGATTGTCGAGTACGATGTATAGGCATGGTGACGAGTATCTATACATTTGTGTCTAGCATGACCGTGAGTCCTTATATTGCGAATATTCTGGTTTTTGTTATAACTCCCATGCTTAATTAATGGTTTGGTATATGTTGTACTGAGTATGTGAAAGGAATTGTGATCGTTAAACTTCGTGGAGCGTTGGCTCGAGCTGAAATACAAATTGTGAAGGTATAGAGATAATTAAATCCTTGGAGCATTGGCTCAAGTGATAATGTGAACTATGAGATGAAAGTGAAAGAAAGAGGAAGAGTTATTGGTTTATTCCCTTGCCCGGACGCTTTGTTGTTTGTTGATTTTGTCCCTTGCCGGGATATGGAAACTTATTGATGTTGTTCCCTTGCCGAGATTTAATTTTTTAATTGATGTTCCCTCGCCAGGATTTCTACTTCTATTATGTTTACTCTCTTGCCCTTTGTTTGTGATTGTTGTTTGGGTGAGGAAGAGTGTTAAAGCACGAAAGGTATGCCGTGCACTATTTGCTATTGTGAGGAGGAGTAATAAAGCACGAAGGGTGATGCCATGCACTGTATGTTGAGATTACTGTTATTGTTCCTTTGCCGGTATTTAATTGTTTAATTGATGTTCCCTTGCCGGGATTTCTATTTCTATTTTGTTTGCTCCCTTGCCCTTTATTTGTGATTGTTGTTTGGGTGAGGAAGAGTGTTAAAGCACGAAGGGTGATGCCGTGCATTGTTTGGTATTGTGAGGAAAGCGTGTAAAACACGAAGGGTGATGTCGTGCATTGTCTGATATTGTGAGAAAAGAGTGTAAAGCACGAAGGGTGATGTCGTGCCGTATGATGTACCATGCCGTACCGATATTCATTGATTATCTTGTGAGGAAAGAGAGTAAAAGCACGAAGGGTGATGTCGTGCCATGATTTACATTAATTACATTATACATTGCATAGTGAGGAAGATAGTGAAAGCTAGAAGGGTGATGCCGTGCATGTTTGTGATTTCTGATCCTTATTGATATTCTGGAGTTGTTGTTATTTTCCTTATTTGAGATTTCTTATATGAAACTATTATCTCCCCACAACATGTTCCCCTTCCTTTGTTGATTGTTTTCTCCCTGTATTTCTTTTTCATTGTATATATATATATTTATTTATTTGAACTGCATAGGTTCATTTGGTAGTCTGGTTCTAGCCTCGTCACTACTTCGCCGAGGTTAGGCTAGGCACTTATCAGTACATGGGGTCGGTTGTACTGATGCTACACCTGCACTTCTTTATGTTGTGCAGATTACGCAGCCGGACCCGGAGGACATCATTAATGGGAGTGTCTTCCTGCTTATCCTAGAGGCTTCAAGGTATACCCACTGGCATTCGTGGGCCTTGGCGTCTCTCCCATCCCTACCTCTTCGTTTCTGTCTTGTTTTCCTCTAGTTTTCGAGACATTCACGTATTTTCTTTCAGACTTTGTATTTAGCACTCTATTAGAGGGTTCGTGAGTTTGTGACTCCAGGTTTTTGGGAAATTTATGCGTCGTTGTATTATGTTGTCTTTACTTAGTATTGAAACCATATTTATTTTTGCTGTTAAGTTGTGAACTGTTTTAGATTATTCTGTTAAAATGATGTTATTAACCTAGTTTAATTATACACGTTGGCTTGTCTAGCGGGTTCAACGTTAGATGCCATCACGGCCCGATGGTGGGATTTCGGGGCGTGACAAGTTGGTATCAGAGCACTATGTTACTTAGGTCTCATCACTCACGTACAACCTGGTATATTTTGAGGGATCGGTACGGAGACGTCTGTATTTATCCCCAAAGGATGCAAAGTTAGGATGAATCCATATTTCTTTTCATCTCTGTCGTGCGCTATGAATTCTGAGTACTGATTGAGTTTATATTATATTCTCTCGCTGATGGGAGGACGCGTGCTTCCCTTGGTTCCGCCCAGCAGCCCGACACTCCTTCTACAACTCCTACTTGGGGTCGAGGTCGAGGACGAGGCCGTGCTAGAGGCCGAGGCCGAGCTCAGCCTAGATCAGCAGCCCCAGTGGAGGACCCTCAGGTCGAGTCTGACGAGGAGGTCCCAGTTCCTGCAGTCCCAGTTGGAACAGCTCAGGTCCCAGAGGGGTTCATAGCTACCCTAATGCTTCAGGACGTTCTTGTCTGTCTAGTCGGACTCATGGAAAATGTAGCACATGCGGGTCTTCTTCCTAATGCACCAGCCGTCTCTTAGGCTAGGGGAGGTGCCCAGACTCCTGCCACTCGTGCGCCAGAGCAGCTAGCTCCACAGTTTCAGACTCCGGCACCTCAGCCAGCCGGAGTAGTTCAGCCGGGTATTGCAGCACCGGTAGTAGTGTGAGAAGCTATGTCAGCAGCTGCTTTGTGGAGACTGGACAGGTTCACTAGTTATTCACTACTACTTTCACTGGTTCACCATCAGAGGACCCCCAGGATTATTTGGACAGCTGCTATGAGGTTCTTCGGAACATGGGCATAGTGGAGTCCAACGAGGTTGACTTCGCTACTTTTCTGTTATCGGGCGCAGCCAAGAGTTGGTGGAGAGACTATTTCTTAGCTAGACCAGCCGGGTCCACACCTTTGACTTAGACTCAGTTCTCAGAGGTACTTTTGGGGAAGTTCCTTACCATTACTAAGAGAGAGGACCTTGGGAGGCAGTTTGAGCGTCTCCAGTAGGGATCCATGTCAGTCACTCAGTACGAGACCAGGTTCATCGCTCTACCTCGACATGCTCTTATGATACTTCCCACTGATCGGGAGAGAGTTCGGAGATTTATTGAGGGATTGGCCCGGCCTATCAGACTTCAGATGGCTAAAGAGTCAGGTACAAAAATATCGTTCCAGGATGCGACCAATGTGGCCAGGAGGATTGAGATGATTATGTCACAGGGTGGTGGTCAGGGGGCTGACATTAGGCCGCGTCATTTCGGTCGTTTCAGTGGAGCCTCATCTGGGGGTAGGGATTCTTCAGGCAGAGGTCATCCTGCCAGACCTTTTGAGTCAGCTCTCCAGGTTTCCCATGGTACTTCAGGTGGTCGTGGTTATCAGATACACTATTCTGATCAGCAGCCTCACAGTGCGCCACCAGCTCCCATCAGTGGACTGCCGCATCAGAGTTTCCAGGGTGGTCATTCAGGTCGACAGGGTCAGATTCAGTTCCCTCAGCAGCTGAGGTCTTGTTACACTTGTGGCGATCCGGGTCACCTTGCCAGCTTTTGCCCTCGAGCATCAGGTAGTTCACAGCATCAGGGTTCTCGTGCCATGGTACAGGCACCAGGTGTCCCATAGCCTGCCCAGCCAGCTATAGGTGGGGGTAGAGGTGCTAGAGGTAGAGGTAGAGGTCATAGAGGTGGAGCTCAGGCCGCCAGAGGTGGGGGCCAGCCAGCAGCCGGTCATCCCAGAGATGTAGTTCAGGGTGGTGGGGCCCTGCCCCGATGTTATGCTCTTCCAGCCAGGCCAGAGGCTGAATCTTCAGATGCAATCACTACAGGTACTATTCGGGTCTGTGATAGAGATGTTTCAGTGCTATTTGATCCAGGGTCTACGTAATCGTATGTGTCCTCTTATTTTGCACCATACCTGGTCATGCCTAGTGATCCACTGAGTATTCCTGTTTATGTAACTACACCAATGGGTGATTCTATCGTGGTCGATCGAGTCCATCGTTCTGGTGTTGTTGTTATTGGGGGTCTTGAGACCCGTGTTGATTTGTTGCTTTTAGGTATGGTCGACTTTGATGTTACATTGGGGATGGACTGGTTATCCCCATGTCATGCTATCTTGGATTGTCATGCCAAGATGGTGACCTTAGCCTTACCGGATTTGCCCCGTTTGGAGTGGAAAGGGACTCCTGGTCATTCTACCGGCAGTGTTATTTCGTACATAAAGGATCGACGTATGGTCGAGAAGGGGTGTTTGGCTTATTTGGCTTATGTACGCGATTCTAGTGTTGAGGTTAGCTCTATTGATTCGGTACCCGTGGTTCGTAAGTTTCCTGAAGTCTTCCCTTCAGACCTATCGGGGATGCCACCCAACAAGGACATTGATTTCTGCATTGATCTGGCTCCGAGCACACAGCCCATTTCTATTCCACCGTATTGCATGGCCCCGCCAGAGTTGAAAGAGTTGAAGGAACAGTTGTAGGATTTTCTTGGGAAGGGTTTCATTAGACCCAGCGTTTCTCCTTGGGGTGCTCCAGTATTGTTTGTGAAGAAAAAATATTGTTCGATGAGGATGTGCATTGATCACCGGCAATTGAACAAGGTTAAAATCTAGAATAAGTATCCACTGCCGAGGATTGATGGTTTGTTCGATCAGCTTCAGGGTGCCAAGGTATTTTCAAAGATAGACTTGAGATCTGGCTATCATCAATTGAGGATTAGGGCATCTGATGTCCCTAAGACAACTTTCTGCACTCGATAAGGGCATTACGAGTTTTTGGTCATGTCATTTGGGTTGACAAATGCCCCAGCGGCTTTTATGGACTTGATGAACCGATTGTTCAAGCCTTATTTGGACTCGTTCGTGATAGTCTTCATTGATGATATATTGATATACTCCCGCAGTCAGGAGGAGCACGAGCAGCATCTCAGAGTGGTTCTTCAGACTCTGAAGGATAGTCATCTATATGCAAACTTTTCAAAGTGTGAGTTCTGGTTGAGTTCAGTTGCATTCCTGGGTCATGTCATATCAGCAGAGGGTATTCAGTTTCACTCGAAGAAGATTGAGGCAGTCAGGAACTGGCCTACACCAGCATCAGCTACAGAGATGCGGAGTTTCCTGGGACTGAGAGGCTACTATCGTCGGTTCGTGGAGGGGTTCTCATCTATCGCAGCCCCGATGATCAGGTTTACCCAGAAGGGTGCCTAGTTAAGTTGGTCGGACAAGTGTGAGGTGAGCTTTCAGAGGCTCAAGACAGCTCTGACTACGGCACCGGTATTGGTTTTGCCCACAGGTTCAGGGCCTTATATAGTCTATTGCGATGTTTCCCATATTGGTCTTGGTGTAGTGTTGATGTAGGATGGCAAGGTCATTGCTTATGCTTCGAGGCAGTTGAAGATTCATGAGAAGAACTATCCAGTGCATGATTTGGAGTTGGCAGCCATTGTCCACGCATTGAAGATTTGGAGGTCTTATCTGTATGGCGTGGCGTGTGAGGTGTTCACGGATCATAAGAGCCTTCAGTACTTGTTCAAGCAAAAGGAGTTTAATTTGAGGAAGAGGAGGTGGTTGGAGTTGTTGAAGGACCATGATATTACCATCTTATATCACCCCGGGAAGGCCAATGTGGTGGCCGATGCTTTGAGTAGGAAGTCAGCTAGTATGGTCAGTCTTGCTTTTATTCTGGTCAGTCAGGGGCCGCTTGCTGTGGATGTTCAGGCTTTGGCCAATCGATTTGTGAGGTTGGATATTTCTGAGCCTAGTCGAGTGTTGGCTTGTACGATCGCTCGTTCTTCATTATTGGAGCTTATCCGTGATCCGCAATTTGATGATCCCCTTTTGTGTGTCCTTAGAGACACGGTGCACCATGGAGGCGCCAAGCAGGTGACCTTGGATGATGATGGTGTTTTGAGATTGCAGGGGCGAGTCTGTGTGCCAAATGTTGATGGTTCGAGATTTGATTTTAGAGGAGACCCATAGTTCCCGGTACTTTATTCATCCGGGCACCGCGAAGATGTGTCGGGATTTACGGAAACATTATTGGTGGCGTAGAATGAAGAAGGATATTGTGGCATATCTGGCGTGGTGTTTGAATTGTCAACAGGTTAAGTATGAGCATCAAGGGCCTGATGGTTTATTACAGAGGATTGAGCTTCCCGAGTGGAAGTGGGAGAGGATCACTATGGACTTCGTTACTGGACTTTTGTTGACCCGGAAGAAGTTCGATGCAGTTTGGGTCATTGTAGTTAGGCTGACTAAGTCAGCGCATTTCATTCATGTGGCAGTCTACTATTCATCTGAGAGATTAGTTGAGATCTATATCCGGGAGATTGTTCGCCTTCATGGTGTGCCGGTATCTATCATTTCGGACCGGGGCGCGCAGTTTACCTCGCATTTCTGGGGAGCAGTTCAACGAGAGTTAGGCACCCAGGTGGAGTTGAGCACAGCATTTCATCCTCAGACGGATAGACAGTCCGAGCGGACTATTCGGATATTGGAGGATATGCTCTGAGATTGTGTTATTGACTTTGGAGGATCATGGGATCAGCTCTTTCCTTTAGCAGAGTTTGCCTACAACAACAGCTACCAATCGAGTATCTAGATGTCTCCTTATGAGGCCTTATATTGGATGGTTTGAGCCGGGAGAGGCTAGGTTGTTGGGTACAGATTTGGTTTAGGAAGCCTGGACAAGTTCAGGATCATTCAGGATAGGCTTCGTACAGCGCAGTCCAGGCAAAAGAGTTATGCAAATCGTAAGGTTTGAGACATGGATTTCATGGTTGGTGAGCGAGTATTGCTCCGAGTGTCGCCTATGAAGGGCGTGATGAGATTTGGGAAGAAGGGCAAGCTTAGCCCTAGGTTCATTGGTCCATTTGAGATTCTTGATCGAGTGGGAGAGGTGGCTTGCAAGTGCGAGATTTTTCTCGCAGGTGCGAGACCGCAGGTGTAGTCCCCAAGGCCGCAAGTGCGGAATCACAGTTCATGCAGTGTGTTTTATATACGGGTTTTAAACTCATTTTTCTCATTTCCTACTTCTTCCTTGGGCGATTTTCCTCTGTTGTTAAGGGCTAACAACCTGGTCTTCTAAGGTAAGTGAGCTCTACTCAAAAATTAGCTTCATGCATGGATTTCTAGCTTAATTAACTACATAAATTAGTGCAAAAATCACGAATGTGGGTATTAACCTAGAACTTGTAATCATTTGAGAATTTTCTGTGAATTGGCCATGAAATCAAGTAAGAATCGTATATTAATAATCCTTGGGCTTTGGGTGAGTGTTCCCTTCGAGAATTAGTGGAATCCGAGCGAGCGGGCCCGGGGTCGGATTTTGGTATTTTTGGAAGAATGCTAGGAAATGGATAATTAGGCTATGTTATTGAATCATTTAATCCTTATTGATAAACTCAAGTTGATTGTGTCTAGATAATACCATTCCGGAGTTGAATTCTAAATGAAAGGCGGCGTTAGAAGGTTGAGTGCTATATTTTGGACCCGAGGTAAGTTTACGGTCTAACCTTAGCTTGGGGGAATAGGAGTTGAGTCTTATTTGCTACTTGCTAATTTTCGAGTAGGATGTATAGGCATGGTGACGAGTATCTATACATTTGTGTCTAGCATGACCGTGAGTCCTTATATTGCGAATATTCTGGTTTTTGTTATAACTCCCATGCTTAATTGATGGTTTTTTATATGTTGTAACTCGTATGTGAAAGGAACTGTGATCGTTAAACTTCGTGGAGCGTTGGCTCGAGCTGAAATACAAATTGTGAAGGAATATGAGATAATTAAATCTTTGGAGCATTCGCTCAAGTGATAATGTGAACTATGAGATGAAAGTGAAAGAAAGAGAAGAGCTATTGGTTTATTCCCTTACCAGGACGCTTTGTTTTTTGTTGATTTTCTCCCTTGTCGGGATATGGAAACTTATTGATGTTGTTCCCTTGCCGGGATTTAATTGTTTAATTGATGTTCCCTTGCCAGGATTTCTACTTCTATTTTGTTTACTCCCTTGCCCTTTGTTTGTGACTGATGTTTGGGTGAGGAAGAGTGTTAAATCACGAAGGGTGATGCCGTGCACTGTATGTTGAGATTCGTGTTATTGTTCCCTTGCCGAGATTTAATTGTTTAATTGATGTTCCCCTGCCGGGATTTCTATTTCTATTATATTTACTCCCTTATCCTTTATTTGTGATTATTGTTTGGGTGAGGAAGAGTGTGAAAGCACGAGGGGTCATGCCGTGCATTATTTGCTATTGTGAGGAAAGAGTGTAAAGCACGAAGGGTGATGCCGTGTTGTACGATGTACCATTCCGTACCGATATTCACTGATTATACTGTGAGGAAAGAGAGTAAAAGCACGAACGGTGATGTCGTGCCATGATTTACATTGATTACATTATACATTGCCTAGTGAGGAAGAGAGTAAAAGCACGAAGGGTGATGCCATGCAAGTTTGTGATTTCTGATCCTTATTGATATTCTGGCCTTGTTGTTCTTTTCCTTATTTGGGATTTCTTATATGAAACTGTTATCTCCCCACAGCATGTTCCCCTTCCTTTGTTAATTGTTTTCTCCCTGTATTTTTTTCTGTATATATATGTATATATATATATATATATATATATTTATTTGAACTGCACAGGTTCATTTGGTAGTCTGGTTCCAGCCTCGTCACTACTTCGCCGAGGTTAGGCTAGGCACTTACCAGTACATGGGGTCGGTTGTACTGATGCTACACCTGCACTTCTTTATGTTGTGCAGATTACGCAGCCGGACCCCGAGGACATCATTAGTGGGAGTGTCTTCCGGCTTATCCCAGAGGCTTCAAGGTATACCCTCTGGCGTTCATAGTCCTTGGCATCTCTCCCATCCCTACGTCTTCGTTTCTGTCTTGTTTTCCTCTAGTTTTAGAGACAGTCATGTATTTTACTTTAGACTTTGTATTTAGCACTCTATTAGAGGGTTCGTGAGTTTGTGACTCCGGGTTTTTGGGAAATTTATGCGTTGTTGTATTATGTTGTCTTTACTTAGTATTGAAACCATATTTATTTCCGTTGTTAAGTTGAACTGTTTTAGATTATTCTGTTAAATTGATGTTATTAAGCTAGTTTAACTATACACGTTGGCTTGTCTAGAGGGTTCAACGTTAGACGCCATCACGGCCCGATGGTGGGATTTCGGGGCGTTAGACGGACTATCATCTCCTACTATCTGATTACTATCTTTAAGTTGTTACTTAAGCGTTCTAGTCGATTCTAGTTCATTTCCTATGCGTGCACTGCCCGTCCCTTACCTATGGCCCTGGAGGTATTAGGACCTCTATTGCGGATAGTTCTAGACCTAGCCTATGTTGCTAAAAAATGTAAAAGGCTAGGCGACGAGCAAAACAATTAGGACTTTCAGATAAAAGGAAAATATGGGCTCATATTGCCCTCCACACATAAAATAGCAAATGCACGCAGTCAATTCAGCAAACTTTGGTAAAGTTAAAATGCTATAGGCATGATATCTATGTGAGAAAACAAAGTGCAGTTTTATTAAGGCGAGTGTTAAGACCTGTTGTTTGCCTACTGATTTTATTCAGTATAGTCTGGGCACTTCAGGCAGTAATACATCATAATTATAAATTCAGAATTATTATTAAGTCCTACAGGTATATTGCCTAAGGGATTGACAGTGGCGATTGAATTCAGAACCAATTAACATGATCCTATAGGCATGACTTCTACGAGTTTGATGGTTATATACCTATAGACATGATTTCTAGGTGTAGCACTAACTTTAACTTATAGAGATATGTTTTATTTCCATTTTTAATCTTATAGGCATGCTTTCTAATTACTGTACTGACTTAAGTCCTATAGGTATGATTTCTAGGTTTGAAACTGGTTTTAGTCCTATAGGCATGATATCTATTATTAAATTGATTTAATCCTATAGACATGATATCTAGTAGCAGTAATGCGGGCAAAAATTGTACATATTGCTAGAAAACAATAAAAACAAACACTGGATCCTATAGGCATGATTGCTAATGCATGTTTGTTGGACATATTGATAGATCCTATGGGAAAGATTTCTAATGCAATTATAACATCAACCCTATAGGCAGGATCTCTAATACGCAGATATAGAATTCAGAATCAACATTACCAATGAAAGTCATATAGGCAGGATTTCTAAGCACAATGTAGAACTTGTACAGTTTTGAGCAAGAATTAACAACATAGCTGAAACCCCATAGGCAGGATTTCTACCCAGTTAACAAATGAATTAAGAAAACCCCCCGATTTTACTGTATACCCTAGAATCTGTTCATTACAAACTTATTACAAACCAGAGTAATGAATAAATTACATAATAGTAATAAGATAAACTATAGGGAGCCTTAATTAGGCCCAAATAAACATGGGAAACCAGGCCTTCAAACTAATCAACTTTAAGGCTCATTTCATAGGGATAGCATAGCCAAGAATGGGTGATTCCCCCAAAGCACATATAGGACCAGGTTTCCAATGTGTCAAAGTTCCCAAGAGCCTCAGGGACCCAGGGCAATGCTCACACCAGAACCACATAATCAGAAGATGACTCATAAGAGATTGGGAACGACTTCCCAGTGTGTCAGAGTTCACAGGAGTCTCATGTGGGCCCTGAGCAGTGCTCACACTGGGATGGTTGAGGATAGAACCTAAGGGACGAATGTCACACCTCCTTTTTCAACTACCCTCAATAAATAAAAAGGTAGTAAGGGAGTTTTTCCAATTAAAGTGACATTATTCGGATTTGGGATTTATTTGTTAATTTCAGAGTCGCCACCCGGATTTTTGACGATGCTCCGGGACACCGTTTTATTTTGAAATCCAAAACCGAGGAAATTTTGACTCTGTTTTAAATCGTCTGTGACAAGAAATCCGAGTAAGGAATTCTGTTAACCCGGGAGAAGGTGTTAGGCATTCCCGAGTTCCGTGGTTCTAGCACGGTCGCTTAACTATTAATATTTGGCCTAAATTATCTGATTATT